>VYZQ01052828.1:0-30266 GCA_013400655.1 Mystacornis crossleyi | reverse complement strand
CTTTGCTTTATAAATATATTAAGGACACTATTAACATGCTTTGGTTCAAAAGGAACGACTGCCTTGTTAAATTTAAAACCACATGAAACCTAAAGTGAAAAGTCCATAGTAAAGCATCTGGGCCTGGACTGCAAAGCTATTTAGGTACCAGACTTCTGCTGATTTAGGAACCAGCATACCTTGTAGACTAAAGCTGATTTATGATTCCCTCGGGGAATTCTGCATTTCATCACTGAATTTTCTGTTACCATAACACTTTGTCAACATCCTTATGCCCTGCTTTGCACCTCTCCCTGAACTGTTAATCTTCGTTCTGCAAAGTCTCTTTTTCTTCCATTTCCTTTCATACTGTTAGACTGCTTCGACTACCTTGAATTTCTGCTACATTCCAATCCTATCAGTTTCCTGCAATGCCTGTAGGTTTATGGTGTTGTATATATTAAAAGATTACAAAAATTTAACTGAATCAGTTTACAACTCCAGTTTATTCTGATTTGGACACGGCCTATTTTTCCTGCACGTCTATAATCCAGAAGCCTATGTTCAGATGGACTCATTAGTATCCCTCACAACTTCAGTGGGATTTAGAAATTTCTGTCCACCACTGATATCCCAAAGATCCCCAGCTTTCTGCTACCCAAGCACTACTCCTTTTTGCAATCAGTCTTTTCCTATGACTGTATTTTATTGCAGAAGAAGAGCTCCATGCAGTGCCTAAAATCAGGCAAAAATCAAGTGTTTTAACTGGACAGATAAACCTCAAAAAGAATGACCTGCCACTTCTAAATCCAAAATCTGAAAGAAGCACATCAGGGGCATATTTCCCACCAAAGCCAAGTCTAGCAAGGGACTCACCAGGGACTAAGTGGCTACAGAGGTAGATGGATATGGCTGTTACAAGGGGCATACAGAAGCACTCGGGCTATTTGAGGAGCCTTCAGTCTTTTTTCTGTCTGAATGCTGCACATTTCTGACTTAAAAACAATTTTAATTCGATTCTACCAATCACAAAAACTAAGAGCCCAGCAACCTGGTAAGCTCCATGGAACAAAACCAACTACAAAAAATGAGACAATGTTCAAAAGCAAACCATGTTATTCTCCTTCCCATGTCATTCTCCACTGTTGGCTTAATGTACTGCCAACATGACCCTCGGGGGTCATCGCGTGTCCCAAAACTGAACCTTCACAGACTGCACTGGGAAGTGATCCTGACTGCATCCAGCACTGCAGCCCTTCCCACGGTCTGACGTGTGGCTTTCCACCAGGACCCCTCAGTGAGGCGTGTGTGAAGCAGCAAACAACGGTGCAGCGTGTGAAGTTCTGGCTTCGAGCCATGTGCCCCAGGAGGGAACAGCTCTGCTCAGGCACAGCACAGGCAGGGCTAAGGAACCCTTTTTCCAACTGGTGCACATCAGTCAAACCCAGTGCTTTTTCTTACATTTCTTTGAGACTCGCAAACTTTCTTCAGTTTGCAAACATCTCTCTTCCCATTTGTTTCACTTTGCCCCAAAAAGTTTGGGTAACTTTATTTTACAGAATATTTTCCTTCTTTTTTTTTGTAGAATGATTGCTCATTTACATAACCAACTGCAAGACAAAAATAACGAAATACAATAAAAATACATTTCTCAAATAAGGTATGATTATTGTCTGTATTACAGTACTAAGCAAGGGGCTGAGCACAGCTCTTTCTGTTAAGGCCATACCAAACCTGCTAATTTGATTTAACATGACTGGATTGAAAAAAGCCAATTAATGCTTGCACCATGCCCAGTAAGGTCCCTAACCACTGGTGTGGTTCTGCATTAGGGCAGCAGAACCCTCAGTGCTGGAGGAGCAACTGCACGTGTAGCTGAGTGGAGCAGATAACCAGTGCTACCAGCCTTTGTGGAACAAAACAAGATTGTTTCAGTGGGCCCAATCCTGCACCTCGGTATGAAAACATCCTTTCAGAGTAGGTTTCATGATCACAGACACAAAGACACAGAAACCTCTTGAGCATTTGTTTGTTTGCTTCACCTGTGAAGACGCATGGGGAGATGAAGCTTTGTGAAACTACAAAATCATCCAGGGATCATCTAGTAAAGAAATCTGCTTGGTTTGCCGTGACTGTCCTCACATTAGCTTCTGGCTGCATCAGGCAGGAAGATGATTTGCTATTAGAAGAAAGGGGTATTTTGTGAGGCACCTTACTTCCGATGTACACATTCCAGGCTGCCAAAGCAAACCCTGCATCCACCACAACCTACACACTGAAGTTCACAAGGAGGCCAGCGAGCCCATTCCAGTTAGTGCTGCACCTTCAGTCTCTCAGAGAAATAAACTGCCCAGTTAGGAGCTCTATACTAATAAAACTGCAGAATAAACTGAAGGGGATGTATTAATTTCATTGTACTGGTTTATCTACAGCAGTAGAACCTGTGAGCGTGCAAGGCTTTGGTGTGTATATAAAGAAAATACATTTCCTCTTGAGACAGTGGGGTTAAGACTTAATTCCCCTAAAGTCAGCAGAATGACAGTGGGGGTGATGGAGGCCCAGTGCCTCTGATAACGAATATTCCTGTAGCTGAATCCCCTAGCAGGCCAATTAATTACCTCCATATCCTGCTGGTGCATTCCAAATTTTATTTTTATTTCAAAATCAAAGTTAAATAACTAGAAAAATCATGTGGCTGAGCCAAACTGTGACTTTATGGGTTTTAATTTTTGAGATTAAAGTGAAGTACAAAGACACACCCAGTCAGCAAAGTCTGGAGACAATAAGATGTAAAGCAATCCTCCTTCTGACCTCACATTAACACAGAAATCACCCTACAGCATGCAAGTGTCAGCCAACAACGGCACCTACTTATTTCCTGTCAGCTTGTCCCTTTGATCTAACCTGATCCTTCTTCACTTTATTAAAAACGTTCTAATCTTTTGTCTTTGATCTCCCTGTAGGATTCTTCAAAGAGCTCCAAATTAGCAAACATGCAAACAACAAAAAAATGTACTCTGTATCTGCAAGAAACAATGATGTGGGGAGCCGTTTCCTTCCTCAACACACAAGTTTAATGAGAGGCAGCATTTTAAAGCCAAAAGATGCCATAGTTATCTGTTGTTTATTGGCGTTCGGGTGGATGACAGAGCCCAAGCTTTTTTACTGGGGGTGGTTTGCTCTGAAGGTGTAACAAGGCAGCCCAGCAGGGGTAGCAAAAAAGCCATGTGCATACTTCATTCAGCACTCCAGATGAAAGGATTATGTCACATTCAAGAGCAACAAAGAGCTCTGTTTAAGTTTGTACCAGGCTGGAACTGCAGGGCAGCCGTTAAAGACCACCAAGGTTTTAAATAAAACCGGACACTTTTAAGTTTTCTCCAGCTTTCCTTGTGGTAAATCCACCCAATATGAGGGGAATGTCAGTATCTCCCGAAAGGAAGGTCTCCAAGGCTTTAAAAGGGAAAAGAAGTTTAATGTATTTTTATATATGTAAAGCCCATATGTCTATTTAAATATCTATGTATGCTTTTTTATTATTAAAAGAATTCAAGGATGCCACCATGTTATTTTTGTTCCATCTAAAACTTAATTAACAGCAAAATGCTTTTTGCAAGTAAAAGCACTACTACAAGATCTCTTTTACATCAAACAGTTAGAGCATCATTCATCTTCTACAACTTTAATTTAGCTCCAAAAGTACACATTTCAAACAAAACTGGTGCTTTTTATTATTGAATACTGATCACCTCTGAAAAGCGTTATGAGGCCAGATTAGAAAGACGCTGTAGGCTACACTGTAAATTCCTTGCATGTCCGTCTGCCTCTTACTGCAGATTCCTGTTTTTCACTCTTATTATGTGGGAAGGTAGATCTGTAACCAGGTTGAAATAGTCCAAAATATCTTTGCCACATAATTCAGGTCACCCCAATCTCCTCGTGACTGCAGTTAATAACCCAAGGCACAGCCCACCCTCTAGGGAAGTCAGGGAGACATTTTCACAGGTCCATGAATTCTGTGACAGTGAGTCTCCTCAGTAAAGTCTCAATTCAGTGGAAATATAACCAAGCAGGATTTGACCCGAGATGTACACATGGACCTTGGCCAGTAGCCCTTATACCATGCTCATAGCTCTAAGATTGTAGTTGGTGAAGTCTCCATACTCATTTTAATTTCACTTCTGTCATTCTAAAATCCACTGTGATTACAGACAGCAGTTATATGAGCTGAGAACTGAACATGACTTAGGCCACAGACCCTTCTAACTCACCCAGCTCAAAATTATGTAATTTATGTAAAAAGGCCATTGAAGATCAACACTGATAATTATTTACTGAGATATCCAGCGAGGCTCTAGATGATCAGAGAATCATTAAGATTGGAAAAGACCTTTAAGATCATTAAGCCAAACCATTAACCTGACACTGCCAGGACTACCATTAAACCATGTCCATGTACACCTACATGTTTTTCGAACACTTCCAGGGACAGGGATTCCATAACTTCCCTGGGCAACTTGTTCCAATACTTGATAAATATTTCACTGAAGAAATTTCTCCTGGTATCCAATCTGAATCTCCCCTGGTGCAACTGGAGGCCATTTCCTCTTGTCCTGTTGCAAGGGAGCAAAGTGCTGGCCCCTCTTGTTGTGTCCTGATGCCCTGTACCAGCTCTTGTAATACTGATCTTCTTAAGCAGCTCAGGAAACATTGCTGCTAAAGCACAGACTACCCAGCCACAGAGCTATGCCAGTTGTTTGTTTGATGTATGTAATGGGTTTCAGAAAATAAAGCAAATAAAGCAAAAAAAACAACCCCTATTAAATAAAGTATCAGCACAATGAAACTGAACAGATTTGTCATTTGATAGCTGAAGATAGCTGAAAAAAAAATGGGATTACATTTCTTGAAAAGCCTGGAGAAACAGCTCTAAAATGAGCAGCTCTGCTAGCACAGCAAAGCCCTTTAGTTAATCCGGGAGTTTGCAAATAAATTTAAATCAACTGTAAATTGAAAACTTTCTGGAAAGTCAGTCAAGGTCTGAACTCATCGAACTGATTGGTTACCCACTTTACTGACTTAGAATGACAAAAGTAGTATTTTTAATAAGCCCAAAGCCACATAGAAATATTCAACAAAAAACTGCTACTCCAGATTTATTTAACTTTTTTTTGCAGTTCACTAGCACTCAGAACAACAACATGCTCTGCTTTCACCCTGTGCGAGGGATCTTTCTAGCAGATATTGTCTGTGTGGCTGTTGCTAACGATGAAAGGCAGAGCTCAGCCCTTCTAGGAATTACCACATACTTGAGAGTGTTCCAGATGCACGGGCGCAGGCCAACTCCTTGACATCGAGCTCTCTCCTCAGCTGCATCCTCCATGCAGCCTGCTTCCAGACTTGGCAGGGATTATCCATTCCCCAGCTCCTTTCATCTCTCAGCCAGGGATAGCCCTGCTCAGCACAGACAGCCACACTGAGTGCCCTCTCCACACAGGACTTATTGGTCCACTGGTCTGGGCTCAAAATATTTCCTTAGAGGAAAGGCTACATAAATCTCAAAAAATAGTTTTGAGAAATCTTGGAAGTGTGTCTACTTGTGAAACCACCATCAAGTAAAATCCAGTGACTATGACAACCTGAGTATAAATTCTTCTGTGACTATACTTTTTGAAATTTCAAGTACATCCAGTGGGTTTGGGAAATCTTGTTTTAACAGAACATCAGGATTTTACAATTTTTTCTTTCAGAAAAATCCAAGAAGGAATACAAAAGAAAAACTGAGGACATAAAAATTTTCTGGACATTATAAGCCCTCTGGAAATGTTTCGCTTTAGGACTACTTTTTATCTGATCTATTTTGACAATCCCCATATGCCACAAAACTAACAAAAACTTGAAGTTTTCTTCCAGAGAAAGTAGAGCAATTCAGTTACTAGCATTAAAGTTTGACTGAGTTTGAGCTAGAAGCCAAAAGCATGCTCTTTTCTGCTGAATTTTCATTAATAAACCAAGTTGCTTAACCATTCTCTCTGGAAGCCAAACAAAAAAATAACAGCAGGAATTGCCAAAGCAGAATAATTTCAAGAACATCTAAACATAAACACTATACCTGAAATAGGTAAAGAACAAATATCTTCTTTTTACTTGACTGATCCATACAGACTCATGACCTGAGTACTGCAGCACTATCACTGCAGATTTGTAAATGCTCTTTATTCCTCCATAACAGCAACAGGTTCAACTGAAGTTCTTGGTATAGTTTGGGGACTATATATATATATAAGATAAATAAAATTTGGAAGTTAATTTATCTTATCCTCCTTCAAGGTTTCAGCCTAAGCTAATGAAGCCTGCAGGAACTCCGCATGTAGTGCAGGATAGTTTGGAAATTAGAACAGTCCCAGCAGATCAGATCACTGAACTGGCCAAAAGGGATCACTCATTGATTATTCCTGCCAAATCCTCTTTAAACAAAAGGACTCGAAGATGCCATCTCACACTTTAAGACAGTCTTTTTAGATCAATTGCTATACTTCTCCATTAAACTCAAACCCACACAATCTATATTAAGTACATGTCCAGTGGGAATACAATAGGAATTTAGCATAATTTTCTTTAAGTATCATATGTTTCCCATGAATACAGTAATTACCTTCTCAAGAACTTGATGCCTCGGGTTTTAACTTTTATATTTTTCAAATCCTCTACTGCCTAGTGTGCAACTCTGAAGTTTCGTGTGGCCTGTTAACTACTGTTCTCTCATGATGCTTAGACATAACAAACCCTCTCTAGGGTTGCTCTTCAAGGACACCGGCCCCAAAATGTGTAAACCAAAAGCCTCCGAAGAGGAGGGACAAACTTGCGGTAATTACATCATTAACTGAAGTTATAATTGGAGAATTAACCTTGATATGCAAATGGACCAAACTGATAAAAGCATGAAGAACCCGTGACCCAGCGTCCATCTTGGGTGTAGCCTTTTGACTGCCCAGGGTGTACCTTTGAAGGCCCTTCAAATAAATACCTACCTTTATTCTCTTATTTTTGTCTACCCTCTGTTTCTAGGTAGCCACATCAAGGCATCGAAGTCTTAAAATATCTTCATAGATTAATTTCCACATTGAGATACTATTACAATTATATAGTCAAATTAGCATTACAAAGGTAAAACATATCAACTTAACTTACATCAGCTGAAGCATCTCCACACAGTATTTCCTCAGAGGCCTTCACGAAGAGCAGGTCAGTGGATAGGGTTGNGGGGGCGTCCCGGCACGGTCCCCTCCCCTGCCCCTCACCTCCCCCTCACCTTCCCCTCACCTTCCCCTCACCTTCCCCTCACCTTCCCCTCACCTTCCCCCTCACCTTCCCCCTCACGGCCGCAGGACGCGGCGGGCTCAGCCCCGAGCGCCGCGCCGGCAGGGGGCGCCCCGCGCGCGGCCACGGCGCCCTCAGGGAGAGCGGGCGGGGCTGCCCGGCCGCTGAGGGCCACGGCGGGAGAGCAGCGAGCGGTGCCGAGCACCTGTGCGCGGCCGGAGGAGAGGCTTAAAGCCTCCTGCGAGAACAGGAGGCTTCCCTCTAGCGGGGTCTTCTCTTGTAACCGTGTTTTGTGCGGAAATCTTGCTCCATACGTCCGATCCAAAGCCCTGCAGGAGGATGGTGAAGCACGATGCCAGGGAGGTTCAGCCCTCAGCACCCAGCCCTGCCAGTGAAGCCGCACAGCGCAGACAGTATAGTCAGCGTTGAAGGTAGGAGAACCAAAAAGTTTCCTTTCAATGCTTGTGTCTTACCTTTATTAAAGGTGTTACAGAACAATAGCCAGAGCATGCCAGTTTGCTAGCAAAGAGGTTAACAGTAGTAGAGAACAAAAGAGGATAAACAACTCGTTGACAAGCAGGTTTCTCTATTTTTTCCACTGTTGTTGTCATACAGTGATGCTGACTAAACAGTGAGAAATTGCCCCTGGAGCATACCAAAAATACATTTCTTCTCCAAGTGATCCCAAGCTTTTGCTTCAAAAACTCTGGAAAACCATTTGGAGAAGTTACGATATCACTGTCACTCCAGGAACCTTCTTCTCTTTTTTTGGATAGCCGTCCACATAGCTTACAGACGAAACAGGAAATCTTTTACCAAACATCAGTAAACTTGCATTCTCACAGTAGCACTGGGGAAAAAAATCTGTATCTTGCTCAAAAGATGAAATCTAACTGAACAACCTACAGCTGTAGATTTGATTCTTTAAACACATTCTAGTTTCCAGCTTACAGTAGAACCAGTCCAAAAGGACAAAAGTCAGCTTACTTGGCTTCAAAGGACCTTACACAGTGAGTGAGGCAAATGTTACTGGGGCTGCACCTTAAAGATAGAGTGAAGAAGTTCTATCCATCATACCTTTTATTTTCTAGTATCAGTAGGTGATCATCTTTAGGGAAGTTGAGGGATAAGAATTGAGGAATATACCAGCTGCACTTTACAGATTAACAGCCACAGAAACAGAAAGCAACTATACAACCTCTGGGTTTCACAAAACTAGTTTCATTTGTAACACTTGACTCAACAATATTAACTGCAACAAGTGAAGAGAGCTACATCTGTAAAGTGCTATTTTTGTTAGAAGTGGCTAAAAAAAGCACAACTACAACAGATTTGGGTATTCGGTGGTGAGATTGTCGATGTCCTCCAAGTATTTCATTTCAAGCTCTGTGTTTTTTGATGAAATTGATAAGCCCATTTGTTGAGCTATCATGAGATGTCACTGGAGCATCTGACTCCAGTTCAGGCTCAATTTTCTTGGCAAGTTGTTTTCCAAGCTCCACTCTGCATTTTTAAAAGCAGAAGAAAAAAAAAGGCAGTATTAGTGCTAATGACTTACAGTATTGACTGTAAGCCATTGATATTAAAAATAGATGCCAGTAAAAAGTAACTTCCCAGTGAACACCATAATATTTTACCCCTCAAAAATTACTGTCACAGTATTTAACTCAGTGCTATTCATGAACAACTGGAGCTCTCATAGTTGCTTAGCTGAGCAGACAGCTCAAATTACAGGATGTCTAAGTGAACATTTTGTTTTAAAAGTTAAGCAGAGTCTTTTCACCTCAGTATCCACTTGTGTTATGCAGCCTGCCCCAATGCAGAATGCATTCAGCTGGCTCCTGTTCACTGTTGAACAGTGCTCAGAACACTGATTTGTGTCACCCAAACAATGAACAGCTGAGCTGCAGCCTGGAAACACCCCCAGCATTACACTGGGCTATCCAGGAGTTACAGACTCACACAAGTGTAAGAACCTAGGGTATTCCAACAGCTGCAAGAAACGAGGCTGTTTCTACCAAATCCCCACATGCCACAGTTTTGGATGCCATTCTGGATTTTCCTGTGTACTTACTCCTACCGCATTCCTGATTTCAGAGTTTATAGCAGACATCAGGTTGTACTAGACAGTTTTCCATTTTCAGGTTCTGCTACAGTATTTAGTTACAGAATGTGCTGTGGCTGCATAGCACTGACAAACACACACAAAGACTAAGGCAGCTCAGTGTAAACTGATATTCTACATCTGTAGAGCAAATGTGCTCTTCAAAACAACCCCTCACAGCATAGGCAGGCTGCACCTGAAAATCCTTATTTCCCAATCCCTCTACCTAAGCCTACATACAGTATGTTATACAGTTCACATTAATACAGGTGAAAGAACCTCAGTAGCTCCTGATTAAGTCTTTCACTTTTAAGTGACAGTGACAGACTCCTCCAAGGTGCTGTTGTGCTCACGGGGTTCCAGCACAGCCCTCAGTCACAGATGCAGCCTGTGTGAAACCAAGGGCTCCTGCAGACACAGACCTCTGCCAGGAATGTTGTCTCTCCAGTACAGCAAAAAGAGGTGGTCAATCAGACCACCAGTAATAGGCAGTTTGAACAGGCTCAACAGATGCCACTCAAACTGCCTACTAAGTGTTTCTAGAGGTAAAAATTCTTTTTTCACATGCTATAGGGAAAATATTTTCCTTCCTAATTCTCAGAGCATATGTTCAGCCTGCTTGAATATTTTCCTCACTACTGCATCTTTTTTACATTCATAGTATTTTTTAAAATTCAACTAAACAGAGGTCCTTAGCCAAAATTGTGATCTACAAGTCACTGTGCATGGCTAACCTATGCATAATGCATTATGGTATGGTAACCTATCCCCAGAAAAATCTGTTTTCATTTAAAACTATCCCACGATCATGCACTTTAAGTGTTAAGCTTTTTCATTGTCTTTTCTCTGACTCATGATAGATTCAAAAATCTGTCACTAAGTATACAAGAAACGAACCAAGGAAACTTACCCCCACTGGTCATAACTGTTAATGTCCCAGACAACTCCTTGAACAAATATCTTGTGCTCATACATGGCTATAAGCAAAAAGAGATTTATCAACAAACTTGATCACAAAGTCTTCATTAGCATTCACAGATGAGGAATCTATTTACTTACCAATGATGGCTCCCAGGATGAAGGGGTTGAGTTTTGTAAACACGATCGAATTGGTTGGTCTATTTCCCTCAAAGACCTTTCAAAACAAGAGTTACACTGTCATCTAGTATGTTGTAAAACTTACATCAGAAACTTGCAGGCTTTAGTTTCCTCAGAGGCCACGCTAGACTATTTGCACTAGCAGCAAATACAAAGTCCTGAAGGCTTTAAAGGCCTTCAACCATAAAATTGTATCACTTCCATGTTTTATTACAAGCACAGTGGCAAATGTATCTCCAAGCACCATTGCTGGCTACTGTCAGCTACAAGAAGTAACCCAGAAGTCACTAGCCCAGGGCAGTGCTGAGATAGCCCATCTTTTCTGGAACGCCTCCCAAGGCTCCAGAGCCAAAGTGCTGCTCACAGCCTGTTCCAAGTGCCCTGCCAAGGTCCCACCACTGCCACCCCATCTCGGCTGCCCCACCACCCCCAGCAAAGCCCTCACTGCCACAGCACCTCCTGAGCCCCCAAGGTACCTTGTGGGGAAGGAGCTTCTCCAGAGCCTCTCCGCTCAGCCCGGCCGCCTGAAGCTCCTTGCGAGCCTCATCAGCCGTCTTCCCTTTCATCAAGGCCTCAGTCTGAGCAAGGAAGTTGGCCAAAAGGATCTAGCAGGTAGAAGTAAACACAAGTTACCCTTTGCATAGCTGGAACAGTGGTACCTGGTGCTTGAACCCATACCAAGACCTAGGCCAGACTTACAAGTCAGTTTTAACGCTGTGGCAGTAAAATATGCAGCAGTTTTAGCTATTGCTTCCTATCTCAGAGTGCCAAGAGACTTAATTACTATTTTAAATTACATGTATCCAAAGACAACCAGGACAGTTTTGCAGAATCCTGCCCCTGCTGAAGCTGGCAGCGAGTGAGACCAGAGGAGCCAGGACTTCACACAGCCCTTTCACCCAGTATAGTCTATGATTTTCTCCCATGCTACACCCCACCGTGGAAAAACACGGAAATGTGCAAACGTTAGTCAAGGGTAACCAGCTGAGATGTACCTACTCATCTGTATGCAGGAAAATCCCCACAGCTAACCATACACCAAGCCCTACCAATGCAGTGCAAGGTTTTAGTTTATTGCTCTATGTTAGCCTGCAAATCCATCTGTGGTTTTGTCCTACCTGAAGATACAAAAAGCTTATAGTCAAATGAAACCTTTTCTCCCCTTCTTTTGCAAAGTCATACTCTAAATTTTCACCTGTATTTGGTGTTACTTGACAAAAAATTACTATTACACAATTTAAATAGCACTTGGATACTGAAATCATGGCAAGACTGAAACTCTGAGTAAATATGCTTTTCCTGAAGTATACAGCAAATAGTTGACCTGAACATATTTCAGCCTTTGGAAGTTAAGAAAAATCTTTGTTCATTGAAAATCCTTAGATAATACATTAAACTAAAAACTGGACAGGTTAAAAAGATCTGTGTAGAAGGCCATCACCCCAGCCATACCATTACATTCACCAAATTTTGTCCTAGAATTTAAGACTTGAAAGCTTCCTCAGAGATGCTGTCACAGAGAGAATGTGCTTCTTCCTACTCTGCAAGAATTATTATATTATAGTATTTCTTACAATTCTTCAAGGAATCTTCTCTCCAAATACTTAATTGCTCAACTCTTTCCAGCTTCAGTAGGCCCACAGGAAACACCACCGAGCTGCCTCAAAAGCTGTCACTGCAGTTGCTTCAAGAATAAGCATACCACTGCATTATATACTACATAGAACGTGCAATTAAAATTTAGATATTTTTAAATCTGTTGTGAATGTTGACAGAGCCTTTGCATATAGTTTCAAAGGGACATTTAGAAATATCACACAATGCAATACCAAGTAAGTTTCAGTGCCTTGAGCCACACGAAATATGGTGCCCTAACAAAGAACTTGCCTTGTGATGCAAGCCATTTCTGATGGGGTGCTGGGTCTGCACTGGGATCAGGAAGTCACAGGGAATCATGCGAGTTCCTGTAAGAAAAGCCAGGTCAATAACCGGGCAACAGGTAAGTCTTAGAAAAACCTTCACTTCTCACCACATTTTGAATCACTGGCAGACTCAGTCATTTTTGAAGACTTTATAGAAGAGCATTATTATTTGCAGCAGGGCTAAGTAACAGTATAGATCAGTAGTTTCAGCTTTATTTGACCTCCTTATTGTAGTTAAAACCTGCATCTTGTAGCCTTCACAAGCCACTAATTAAAAACCCCATAGCAATGTGATGCTAGGTTAGATAAGAGTCCAACCTCTAAACAAGTGCAAACTCTGCAGACTCCTGCGGCTCTGTAGCCAGACTTTAATTCCAGAACAAAGTATTTAATAGTTTGTTTACCTTGGTGAATGAGCTGGTAGAATGCATGCTGCCCATTGGTGCCAGGCTCTCCCCACACAATAGGGCCAGTGCTGTAGTCCACACGAGAGCCTTTCTTGGTAATGTATTTGCCATTAGACTCCATATCGCCCTAAAGAAGGGAAGGGCAGGATCACTCAGTATCAGTACACGTTTCCATGCATACTACAACTACAGTAAATAGCGCTTGTTTACAGAAATCTTCTAGGCATGAGGGATACAGCTGCCTAATTTATGGACATCAAGATAACAGAAGTATGAGGAAAAGGTCTTGAAGTGAGCAAGTAAGCTGATATCGATCTTGGCACCAGTCTCTTTAGACAATTGATTACACGAACGAAGTGAGTGCAGTTTTAAGTGACACATGCCTTCAGGCCCCTGAACCAGGACAGCAGCTTATCTCGGCTGCGTTGTCGGAAGCCGAGCCCTGCCGAGCCCTACCTGCTGGAAGTAGGCGGCGAAGCGGTGCATGTACTGGTCGTAGGGCAGCAGGGCCTGGGTCTCGCAGCCGTAGCAGTTGATGTACCACACCCCCAGCATGGCCAGCAGAACAGGCGCGTTCTTCTCCAGGGGGGCAGTGTGGAAGTGATTATCCTGTGTGACACAAAGGAAAGTTACACTTCTGATAAAGCAGCTGCCATCCCTCCCAGCTCCTCCATTGTTTCTATTGTTGTGTTGATCCAGTGAGAGCTTCCCACAAACTGGTGTTTTAACAGCCTTGAGAGGACATGGAGAGCTGAACTGTAGAAACCAACCTGCCTTCAGTTTCCTTACTAACCACTCTAAAAGAGGAACAAATCTGAAAGGGGCATCCCACACTCACCATCCAGTGGGCTCCTGCAAGCAGACTCTCAAAGTTGTCAAAACCTAACAACGGAAAGAAGTCGGTTTGTATTTACTATCACAACTCAAACTTGATTTTTCTTACAGAGACAATTGTGAAACAGTTTTGATTCCTTGTGTGCAGCAAGGGCTCCCAACTACTAATCAAGTTTAAAGCTGCACTTAGACTTCTTCTGACATTTGCATCCCATAAGCCAGACATGTGCTTATGCTTAAAGCTCAGACTTCAGAGAAAGTCCAACTTCATGAAACATAATTCAAAAACGTTTGCCTAAAATCCCTATTCAGGCAGAATGAGCAACCAGAAGGGAAACAAACATTTAATACAGAGCCTGCTTTGAGGCCACAGTTTTCAGCAAGTTTGAACACTATCACTTCACAGCCCCTGGGAGAGACATCCCCCCCAAAACAGAGCAAGGCTAGTACAGCACAGATTTCTGCACTCGTGTGAGGAAAACAGCTCTAAAAAAGATATTCTCAAAGAAAAAGCCTACTCCTCCCTTCCCTGTTCTCTCAACAATTCATCTGAGCTTTCTTTGCTTTGTAGTTAGGGTATTTAAACCTCCATTCACTTTCCCAAATGAATAGTTTCACTAAGGCTAGCCTTTCCTGCAAAAACAGAAATCCTGATTCTTACATAGCAATTGGGAGGTGAAGTGTTTGGAATCAAAGCAGCAGCTCTACCTATGGTCAGAGGCCAGCTGTGGGAGGTGAAGGCTCTAAGAGGAAGAAATGCAGATAGGCTGGCATGTCAGCAGTCAGCACCAAATCTGTCTGACAGCAGCAATGAACAGTTTACTACAGACAAAACAGTAAGTGCCTGACTTGTTTATTTTACTCTTATAATAGGTTTTCCTACACATGAAAACTCCTATTCATATAATTCCAAAAAACACCAAACCCAATGTTATTCTTTTAACCCCAGTCTAAGGGAATTCTAGCTTTTGTCTAGAAATATTAACAACACTATACTTTCAGACTTTAAACATCTGAAAGAAATGATGAGGGAACAAATGTAATCATCAGGCCCTATAGCCTAGACAAAGTACTGGGAACAAAAGGAATTAATAGGAGAAGGAGATAGTTAACAACGCTAAACAGAGCTCATATGCAGAACTGGAGACAGGATTGTGATGTTCAGTGTGTGTATACTTACAGATACCAAATACCCTACTTCAAGTTTAGGAATGTCAGTTGCAAGGTCTGATTTTCAACACTGACACAGCTTTACATAAATCAGGCACTTTTGGCTATGTGACTACAGCAGTGCAATTTGACTATCTGTACCCAAGTGCAGGGTAATTTCCAATATTGTATTTGCAGTACTAAAATATCAACATTCCCATTGCATTCCAGGTCATTTTTTAGCACCCACATCCAGCCACTCAGAGTAGGCAGGTAAATAGTATTTGCCCCAAATCTGATTCACAGTGTACTATTGTTAAGGTACTCCATAGTTCTGTTCCTGAAGCAAACAGCAATTTTTGGCATGGTGACATCACAGGAATACCTACCAATATGCAGGGCAATGGAGAGACCAATGGCAGACCACAGGGAGTAGCGGCCACCAACCCACTGCAAACAAGAGACGGTTGAGACAGAAGTGCAAGGCTTTTACATTCAAACTACTAGGAAACAGCAGCATCTGTTTAGACTGTTCCCAGCAAAATCAGTACTCTTTCTGGTGATAGTTCACCATACGTATTTGGCACAGTCAAGGGAACCTGCACTTTACAGTGCACCCTAATGAATCTTTAAATATGCCTTTTCTCAGAATCTGAAGTTATCCTACTTGTCCAATTTTTATAACATCTGTTGAAGTAGATACCTTGATTCCAGTTCACTTCCAAATCCTGAATTGGCAGCTTGTATAACTGCTTTCATAATATCACTCCTCTACAGGGAAAGCCTGCTTCAGCAAAATTCTGACACTTGGGAAAGGTAACATTCCAAATAACTTCTGAACAGTAGCTCATTTGTCAGGCAATTAGTCAATGAGGCAAACCAACCTGTTTCTAATTAAGTATAAGGACCAAGACTAAGGGCAGTATACTTAAAATATGCATCTGCTACAAAATCTCCAATCAGGCTCCCATTTCTGATGTCTGACCTTTACCAAGCCTAGGTTATACACCACAGGCACCAACAGGCAAATGTCACAGCTTATAATAACTACTTGCACAGAGGAATAAGCCAAGACTATCTCCAGTTACTCAACAGCTGATTAGACAGCCAAGAACATAGAAGACTACTCTTCAGACCTTTGACTGAAGATTTTAACAGAATGGGCAAGGGTTCTCAATTTGCCTTTAGTTAAGGGTTTTCAGGTATTTCAGTGCACTGAACACAACTCCTATAATTTAGGTGCTTTTGCAGTTTCCAGATATCTAGCTGGAATCCTCTTACTTGCTTCAGAAAAAGCTAACAGTTAACATTTACCACATAATATCAGACATTTACTTACATCCCAAAACTCAAACATGTTCTCTGGGTCAATTCCAAAGTCTTTAACTTTAGGCTAAAATAAACATGTAAAAACACCAGTCATAAAAAGCTTTACACCAAGCAAACAAACACAAGTTAGGTATCTATTAAATAAACAATCCCACAACTACATCTATTTTTTAAAAAAAATGCATAGCATCCATCACAAAAATAACATTTTCATTTCCAGAAATAACAACTATCACTAGTCACTATTAAAAATGACATACATTCATTTTCTGATGAATCCAAGTGGCCATATAGTCCAAGCTGGGCTGCCATTCAGTTTACGTGTAACAGAGCCATAATGTCACTCCCTGACAGCCTGTTAATGACTGCAGTTTTTCTAATTGCTGCTGGTCTCTCTACTTCATACTTTTTAATGAAGCACCCCATCAGAGTGTGCTCGTCATAAGCTTTATTCAAACTGCCTGCACTATTTCAGCTCTTAGTTTAGAATAAGATTTGTTTATGTAACTGCATTCACACACACACTTAAGTAATTAGAGGTAACACTCACTAATAACAGGAGTCATTTCAAGCACAAGAGCTCTTGATTTCAGATTTAAAGCTCTAGCAGAAAAAGCACACATCTATAATCAAAGTCCAATCTTGGTACAGAACAATATTCTAGAAGTGTTTCAGTTACTTTGAGTAGAAAAAAGGCTTCCTTTCAAGAGGAATGCTAAAATTTGGTATTCAAGCATCTTAAAAGATAGGCTTCCCTACTAGACTTTAAAGTAAGGCCGTCTTAAAGGTACATAGGAAAAATAAACTAGATTGGCTATACTTACAGCATTGGTAGACAAGGCAACAAAATGCTTGGCCACAGCTGACGGCTTAAGAAAAACAAACATGCAGTTAGATGTAGAATTCAACTATTTTCATTTCTGGTTATAAAGCTGATCAGCTACCATTTAAACAAAAAGCTGTTGACTATCATCAGTTGTTTCCGTGTTATTAATTTGTAATCACCTAATTCACATTCAGTGTGAGATTAGCCAGCATACCCAAAGAGAAGATTCTAATGATCTTCTCATCGGCCCTCCGGAAGCATTCCCTGCCGAGAGGGGCACCCCCTCTCCCTCAGAGTGTGTTATCAGCATGGACACCCCCACGGGAAGCATTCCCTGCCCAGAGGGGCACCCCCTCTCCCCTCAGAGCGTGTTATCAGCCTGGACACCACCAGCGGAAGCATTCCCTGCCGAGAGGGGCACCCCCTCTCCCTCAGAGTCTGTTATCAGCATGGACACCACCACCACGGCTTTGAGCAGATGGTGCTCAGTGTACACACACCGCCCTTCCAGCCAGGGGCCAGAAACCAAGACAACTGGAACTACTGATAAATGTCAAGCTCCAGATTTAGACTTCAGTCTTTCAGAAGGTGTTCTGATGAACAAAGATGAGTTGTCTGAACAGTAAGGAGGAATTTCAAAGCCCAGCTTTAAACTAAGTACAGCCACCCTGACTGGAACAGGTTACAGACCATCTTAATTACCTGAACAGGCACTATCTGCTTTTTGCCTTTTAAGAGTTAGAAAGAGAAGAGAATGAGCCAAATACAAGGTTTCTATTCCTAGCACAGCCATCTGCCATGGAAATGTCAGTGAATCATTCCAACCATAGCTTCATTTCTAGTTTCTACAGATGTGGCAGTAATTTAGAGGTAGTGCCACACACAGTATTCCTGTGTTTTCATNCACCCTGACTGGAACAGGTTACAGACCATCTTAATTACCTGAACAGGCACTATCTGCTTTTTGCCTTTTAAGAGTTAGAAAGAGAAGAGAATGAGCCAAATACAAGGTTTCTATTCCTAGCACAGCCATCTGCCATGGAAATGTCAGTGAATCATTCCAACCATAGCTTCATTTCTAGTTTCTACAGATTTGGCAGTAATTAATTTAGAGGTAGTGCCACACACAGTATTCCTGTGTTTTCATTATGAGTAGTTCTACCAAATTATCGGTCAGCTCTAAGGCAAACACTACACTCTATTACTTAACAGGCAAGATTTGGAGGAACAGTACATGACAACCATTTATAAGGAAAAACTGGTGGGTTTATCACTATGATTGGACAAAATGGTCTGTCATTAACAAAGCACTGAAATGATCATTTGCTAAGCTTATGTTTGGGCAATTATTGGCTCTGCTCCAAAGCACACAGAATAACCAGGCAGAAATTGCCCAACAAAAGCTGCTGCATTTTGTTACTTAAGCTAAACATCTCCGACTTACATCATTAGCAGCACGCAAGAACCACTCTTTGGCTGTTTCTGCATTGGTGATGGTTTCCTGGGTGGTGAAAGTCTGCACATTGGAAAACAAGCAAATAAGTAAAACACTGTTCTTAAAATGGAAACAATTTCAGGTTACTAAAGCATCACATGTTCAGATAACCAGAGCAGACTGCTTCTAGATGCTCATAATACACAGCTGCTGCCAGATTGCAGAAAGAAAGCAAGCTTATGAATCCAGTAAACACTAATATTGCTAGATTTACCCATCTAGTTTTAAAATAGTATGTATCTGAAACTGGAATAATTATTCCCCATCCCCCACCTTCCCACTCCCCAAAGTGTTCCGCAAAACCTTGAGAATAAAGTCTTCTACTTTAGTCTTTTACTAAAAAATTAAAGTTTTGCTGCTCAACTAAAAACAAACTAATTGAACATCGGAACAGGATAACCCAGCTGCACAGTCCTATTGTTCAATTCCTACTTTTTCATGGAAGAACACTCATTTCTGCCAAGACTCTTGTCATAATTTTTCTTTTGCTGATTAGAGGAAAACATTTTCCTGCTTCGTGAAGTGTGCACAGAAGTTCAGTCATGCAGTTTTGCAAGTATCTACAACCATTCTGATTTACTCAGCCATCAAAATTTAGCTTTAAGGGTGAACACTAGATTCATCCTACTCTCACCCATCTCCAGAAATATTTCATTGTGAAGCATAAGCCTGTTATGGAAAGAAAAAAATGCCATTCATCCTCTTCCAAATATATCCAATTATCTAACTACAGTCTGGCAAACAAACTCAAGTGTTACTCTTTCAATTTGGCAGTTTTCTAAGCCTTTGAACCGTGATCCCTGGACTCAATTATTCCAAGTGACCATTAGCATTACTTTGTGCAGTTTCCTTATTATTCCATAAGCTGTTGCTCGGCTGCAGCACTGCCAAGATAAGATAATGAGCACTGTGCAGAGCACGGCCAGCACTGCACACATGGACATTTGTTGCAGATTGTCTCCAACAGCAGAAAGGTTCTACTGTGCTTTACAAATGAAGGCGACCCACGTTACATAACCATGAAGTTTGTCTCCACCTCTTTGCTCAGACAGAGGCATTCCTCAGAGAAAGAGGGCTGCTAGCAATTATGCTTACAAAGTCCTTAGCAAGGCAAGATTTAAAGGCAGCTATTCAGTCTGTAATCAGAAATAAGTGTCATCTTATGAAGTATCAGCAGCCTATCTTTACCTCTTTAAGTAAAGCAGCTTAGTATTTATAGTGCTCAAGGAACTCAGCATTTAAGTTATTTAGGTGAAGGTATTTTGTGACTACCCTAAAATAAAATGCAGATTCTCAAAACTACATGCAATTCATTAATGCAAAAAACCAGAACACTTAACGAGTAACACTGTACTTAAAATAAAGGACCAAAAGTCATTTAAGAATGAAATAACATCCAGAATTTCAAAGAAATAACTACATTGGATCCTACACTCCACCTACAGAGAAGTGCAGGAAAACAAGCTTTTGTGAATAAAGCTAAAACTTGCATTGACTGAGAAATAAACCCCAGGCAACATGAAAATTTTCATGTATCTTATTTAGGTTAAGTAAATCTCAGCACTTGACCTACAGATCCCCAAGTATTTCAGCAGCAACACAAGCCTGTACTGCAAGTTTAGAAAGAATCACAACAGGCCTGCTTAGAAATAATCCCCACTGGAAGTCCCTGATCTAGATACTCCTGTGGACAGACGTCTCTTCTGACTGAATTCTTTAAAAGCAGAGCAAGTCAGAGGCAGTGCTTGTGTCAGACATACCTTTGATGCAATGATGAAGAGAGTAGTGTCTGGTTTAAGTTCAGCCAGGGTTTTGGCTATATGAGTACCATCAATGTTGGATACAAACCAGACACGAGGACCTCCCTTGGAATACGGTTTCAGGGCTTCAGTTACCATCAGAGGGCCCTGGAGAGAAGCCACAATTAGGTTTTATCCTCACTGTAAGCATGGACACAACGATGTGCAGGGTGTGTAGAAGTCAGGAGCTTACCAAGTCAGAGCCACCAATCCCAATATTGACCACATCAGTGATTGCCTTTCCAGTGTAGCCTTTCCATTCACCACCACGGACCCTCTGTGGCAAGAAAAAATAAAAATGCAATGACCATTTTATACTTACACTAAAGCTAGTGATGCTAACCCTGGGAAGAGGCTTTGTTTTCAGGAATTGTAGAAGTCACCAAAGACAGCTTTCAGGCCTCCAAACCTCAAGGCCTACACTCAGGGCTACCTTCTTAGCTAGACACTGGCTTATGTCTAAGATCAACGTTGCAGTGTGTTTTTACTTCTAACACTCAATGAAGTTAAAACTCTCCCCTTCTGTGGGGATTGCTGTAGCACTTAGTGTTTGCTAAGGCAAGTCACATCTATCCAAAATTGAAAAAACCTTGGGTATTAAACTATTTGCAACAAATATATGAACCTGAAGCAGCTCAAGTGTCTTTAACTAGAAAAAACTTCACTAACTAAACTGGAAGACAATATTAATAAAGCCACAGAGATAAGAGATTAACTGGCAAACCAGACATTCTAAAAGCTTTTCTATTGCAAGTATGCTTTGCATTAGGGTTTATTTCTGGGCTTCACCTTAACAGCACATGGTACAAGTTCCTGCTCTATTCTTGTTCTTTAAGAGTCACTGAGCATTTCAAAACAGAATTACAATCATTAAATAACAAACTTGACATTGAATTTTGTCCATCATCTACCACCTATGCATTCAACCTGCTCCAGTCACAAAAGCAATCTTTCTAGTATCATGAATACTTCTACCTACATTCCCCAATTCTAAAGCAGTTTTTCTACAAAGCACTTGGCTATGCTGGTATTTGCTCTCCTTTGCTACAAATGTTTAAGCTTTTCATTTTTCCAAGCAGAAAAAAAACATTTTTAGTGTCCAGCATTCCTGTACCTCATAGATGATACACAGTCTTAAAATCCCATCTGCTAAGGAAGTCAACTGAAACCAGCATCTTTGTTAGTATTTTCAAAGAAACTGCTAAACATGATTTTTATTTTGCAGAGAAGATACATCTGCATGGAAAGTGATATTCATAGGCTCTGATAACTCAAACCATACAGCAAACAAGAGGATGGTACAGTGAAAACTCTTGTTTTGCACTACCAAAACCTTAATCAGCTAGAAATCCTACAGTGGCTGACACCCCACTGAATTTCCATGACCATTCAATTCTCACAGCATATGAGGAAAGTACCTAATTCCCACCAATTGGTGTCAGTTATTGTGATCCTGGCATTTATCATAAAGACCTGGACAGAATGCAAGCTCATTTTGTACAGGTTAGGTGCTGGCAGTGAAACAGGGCACTACCACCTGGGTAAGGCCCCCAACAGCAACCAAGCAGGTCCAGGACCTCACAGCCTTGTTTAAAACGCATTAAAACTGCTCCGGGAGTTTTTACTGCAAACAGAGTAGCATCGAAGTAATTTGACCTAAAACCAGAAGGTCCTTAAGAAACTATTTAAATAGAGCATAATCAAGTAGCAAGTGAGCTGGGAACTTCTACCTCTCTCCTGACTTGACACAAATGTTAAGAGGCAGTTCCCACCTGATGCAGCCACTTAGTTGAAAAATTAGCAAGAAATAAAGTAATATTTGAATGGTACTTAATGATTTACAAGACTTCCAAAGTACACACAAGATTACTGCTGAAAGAGCAAGATCTAGGGAGCCCATTAAAGAAAAACCCAACTGGAAACAGGGAGAGAAAAGTGAATCAATAAAACCAGCTCCAACTCCATGCTTGAGCCAGAACTATTGTAAACCTCAAAGAAGGACACAAAAATTCATGTGAACCATTCTACAAGCAACACTTCACAATACCACATGTAAGAACCTGGCTGGGTATAGAACAAATATATGAAAAGTAAGCTATGGTGGTATGATACCTGACAGAAGTGCTTCATTTTGTCCAGCACTTTGTTTACTTCTGGAACAACGTCCTTCCCATCCACAAGGATTGGCACATTGGAGCGATTTCTCAGAGCAATGTGAAGCACAGCTCGGTTCTGAAACAAGGGGGAAAATAAACCAAGATGAAGCTCTTTCTGAGTTATACCCCAGGGCCTCAGATGCCTCATCCAGAAGGCAGTACAAGCCTCAAGATTTAAAAATCCTTTAGATTAACTGGGATTAGTAGAGCAGTATTTGCAGTGTGTGTACACACAGCAGCAGCTACCTCAATCACCCTCTCACTTCAACTCGGTGCAGGGGGCTTACAACAGCACAATATGCAAAGTAATAGTTAACTTGGGAAAAAAGGCTCAAAATCCCTCTAAAAGCATTTAGAGATTGAGGCTCAGAATTCAGCAATATTCACTACTCAGTAGTCTTTATTTTGCCATGTTTTAGGTATACAAGAATGAAATTGTTTATTGATGACAATAGTGAAAAATCAATTACAACAAGCAGCTGAAGTTCTTTTCTCTGGCATCTTCTCAATTATCCCGAGTAGACCATTTCATATAGGAAGAGACAAATAACAAACATTTGATAACAGTGGATACAACAGCCACATCCCTCCCTCACTGCCCACAATTAAATGTTGCCTGAACACTTGCACACCAAATATGTACGCAGTTTGTGTTGTAAGACAAAAATCTCTTAGCATGCACCATTTTATGTTACTTCTCCACAGTTACACAAAGCAAAGCACTGAAATCAGACCTGCAGTTCAGCTGTTTAAGAGCTCAACAGGTTTAATCTGGAATGAAAGAATTAGTCAATACTAATGAACAAATTAAAAAATTAGTCTGCTCTACCTCATTGTTCCTTACTACAAGGAGAGGCATTGTCAGACAAAGACTACACAGACAATACAAACTGCCAAGTTATGATTTAAATGCCAAACGCTAATTCAAAAATCATTGAGTTTCAGGTTACTGACTTGGAATACAAAAAAACCTTTCACTTGCTAATTAAAGTATACCCACTCAAATTTGGGGTGAACAGGGAAATTTTTTGGCAGCACTCAGCCATAGGATGGTATTTGCTAAGCACTGCTCACTATCAGGCTTGAAGGATGCTTTGTCTAATCAAGAGCAGTCGTCATACTTGACCTGATCTCGGTGGTTAAGCAGAAGCATTCTCTAAACATCACGCAGGCTGCGAAGACTGTCCCCATGATGAGTGGTCAGAGGAGTTACCTTGTAATGCTCTGTGTACCATATCAAGCTCCCAGTTTTAACTCATCTGGGACCAACACCTGGCACTGACACACACATGGGTGCACTATAAAGAACTTCCACATAAGCACACACCATGCAGCCAATGCCTGCAGCACCAAGTACAGACAAGTCTGAAATACTTCAGACAAATATCCAAAGAATGTTCTAAAGCAGATCAAGGGTAGTGGACGAGTCAGTTCTTGCCATCAAGCAGCTCCCTTATGTCTTACTGCTTTAGGTTTATTCATGTTGTTTGACAGCATCCTGCTTAACATCTGATGACTTCACATTGTCCACATGCTCATATTCCAGAGCCAAACCAACCCGACTGGATATTCTATACAAACAGAAAAATTAGGCCCATCTAAGTCAACTTCTGAATTGGAAAGAAGCAACTGAGAAACAGCCTGAGAGAAGAAGTGTTTCCAGACTTATGAGATACGTAAAGTGGTATCAATACAGTAGGAAAAGAAGGAGCTAGCAGCAGAAGCTGATCACAGTTTAATATTGTGTTTAGGGGCTTTCTGTGAAAACTGCATCCTCCTGAGACTTCAGCTGCTACACCTGCTCTCAATACACAGAGAGCAATTCTGTAACATACAGTCTAACTAATAAAGTAACAGGCTAACTCTGTACTAATTTGTGTTACATGAGGCTAGTGAAAGGCAGTATCTGAGAAAACAACCCTCCAGACAGATTGAAGACTCCTCACCCTTTTTCTCTGCTTTCTTTTTTCACTAGCTACATCTGCAAATTGAAGGCATTAATACAGAAGGAACCAAGAACCATTTCTCCAGTGGAACTGTTTCTGTCTGTGCCTTTTTACAAACATGAATCATTTACAAACAATGCAATGTCCAACTGCTGAGTTACTTTAAGCAAACAGCTTGTGCAACAGCAAAATCAGTCAGTAGCCAAGTTAGAGGAAATACTGGTTTCTCTGAATTTGCCTCAAACATACTAAGTAGCCTTAATTTTTAATGCAGACTAATTAAACCCACTATACTGTTGAGTTCCCAGTTTTCATCCTATTTTTAATGTCAGAAGTGCAGTTGGCTTTCTGTACGTTTTAGTGAAGATTTAACCATAACTACAACCTTCAGATCTACAAAAAGAGGAAGGCACTTATCCTCTTGCTGAAATACATGGCTAATTTCCCAAGACTCTTTATAGTCTTGACTTACCAAAAGACAAGTAGCATCACAGCCCAAAGCAGAAACTCTCATACAATCCTCCCTCACAACCTTTAGGCAGTTTACTAAGCTTTATGAACACTAACATTAGGCAAAAGCACGTAAGGGATACCTGGGATGCAATACTCTGCTCCATGCCCTTTGCAAGGTCTAACTCATCTTCCTCTCTACAAAAGAGGGAAGAGAAGAAAAAAAAAATACCACCAAAATCTCTAAAATAAGATGTACTGAAGGAAGGAGTTTTTTTAGTAAGAGCTGTAAAATTTTCTCTTGGAGTAGTGCAGCAAACATTACAACCACTCAGCATTTCAAAGGAGTATTTAAAGTAAGTTTTTTCAAGACTTTGCTTACACAGATGCATAAACATCCACAACACACAGGCACAACCCAAGTGGAAAGAACCATGGACAGAAATAGCCTTACCTCAGTGAAGTTGATCTTCTCTCCACTAAACATGCGCCCTCTGGCACTTTCCACACCCCTTGACTTCGCCTGAGAAAGGTAAATATAGATTCCTCTTAAAATAGTGGGAAGTCAACATGCACTACAAAGGTCCAGCTACATTGAAGAGTATGAACATTTAACACAAGACAGGGACACAAAAATTATGATGGATTTAAAAACCCACTAGATTCTAGGTAAAAAAAAAGATTCTCCTTTTTGAAAGTAAGTATTTTTATGCAGATCTGCATGGAAAAATGGCTCTGTAACTTGGGGCTAGATGATAATGCAAGAATTTGAATCCCGCCAAGATCTGTAAGCAGATGCCTTTTAACTTATGTTAGCTAATGTTTATAAATGGTGCTAGAATAGTGACTTGCAGGTAAAAGCTATTTTGTTTATTAATGCAAGATTTTAAATAGTTACCAGTTCCATCAGCATTTTCATCACTTCTTCTGTAACAAGGTTCTTGGAGTAATCCAGTAAGATATCCCCATGGTCAGTATTCAGGGTCAAGCTGTCAAAACCAACAGGTTGTTTAATTGCACCTTCCTGAGGGGTGGCTCTTTTAAGCAAGACAATGGTAACTCCACTATAGATTACAAAATAACGAGAATCCTAATTAGACTAAGTTAGTAAAGAAGATGTGAGTGACCAATTTGCCCAACAAGTTTTATAAAATGACTGCTTTTTTTTTGAAAACCATGTTTTTCAACAACCTGAATTACAGTGTCCACTTTCTGCTCGTGAAAACCCAAATACAGTGAAGTATATTTGATACACAGTTGGACACATACTGCTTCCACTGAGCCACCAGCACTCCCTAGCAATAATAAACCTTTTCCTAATGTATTCTCAAGTAAAGAGCTTGTCACACTCTTCTGCTGCTGGAAAATTAAACTGTCTTCCTACAGCTCCAAGTCTTGAAAAAGTCTAATTAAAAAATCTATACAACTAAACATACAGAAGCATTCTGTCAACTACTGTGCAGAATTAAACCCCATTTGTGCATGGTTTAGTCTCGCAGTCCTCATTGATTCAGTGGAGGTCTCCAAATTATTTAACTAATGATCTGCAAGCTGCAGCCTAACCCTTGAGAACACAGGCACTTGTAGGTTCACATCTGAGAGGAAACACAGAAATGTTAGCCCAGTAGAAACCAAGTGAGCCCGTCTGTATTTACTATCCTTGTATCTATGTGACAGGTTCTACAGTTCTTCTAGTCCTTTACAGAGTTGACTTTTTACCAATTTAGTTTTTACCTTCAATTTCTTCTTTGCAATCATTTCCAACCAAATCTATGCACCTACTCTAACTGAAGGGCGGAATTCTGTAAGTCAGCTTTCGATAAAAGCACATCTTACTCTACTACTCCACATCCCTCCCTCCCCCCAGGAAATTGCAGCCATCAAAATTCTCAGTGTTTCTGCCTTGTTCATTGTCTCTCCTGCTTTTTCTTTCTCAATACCTGAGCACAGAAACATGCTCTGTCACTTTAGCTGCCACACATACCGGAGACTTCACAGGGACACACCACGGCATAATTGTTATTCATACATAACATGACAGAGCAGGCAAGATTCTTCAAAGGAAGAATGGAGCTGAACTTGCAATAACAGTAATAACCAGCAAGGCCTTAACAGTTCAGTGGTTTCAATAACTGTTACCTTCATTAACTGTTCATTAACAGTAACATCCTTTTTATGGTCTTGAAGTATATGAGCGCATAAGGAAAGGAAGGTGTCTTCAAGCACAGCCTTAGAACGGTGTTTCTGTAATACGTGAGAACCCAGACAAGCCAGGAAAAGCAGTACCAATGCTGTTAGCCACCCTCCTCTTCAGCAGGCTGCCAGCAGGGATCCTGAAACCCAGCACCAGGATCCAAGGGATAGGGCTAGCTAATGGAAGGCCTGGTTTGTCTCACCTACCACGTTTGCTACTCACTGATACAGTACAGAAGAAAAATAAGGAGTCTTTGAAATTTGATGCGATTTATTTACAGACACATCTCAGACTTGAACACATTTCCCTAAAGATACAGCAAGATCATTAGCATACTAACACTTCTTCAGTTTAGAAGTTTAGGAACACTTCTATATTAAACTGCAGATGATAGCCTCTCCCAGTGTTCTGCTCCACAAAGAAAAGGATTTCATGTTTACTTGACATGTCTTACATCTACAATTCATTATTTTACATATATGAATGAAAATCAATCTCACTAGACCTAGAAGACAAACTATCTCATGAGATTATGGCTGGATTCAAACCCCTGCTCATTTGAAGAAACTGCAGAAGTGTGCTGCCCAAGGCATTTCAGGCAAAACCAAATCAAGCAATGGCTACCAGATTTAACTTCCCACGCACAAGATGGAGCACACAGTGTACAATGTAATCTTGTGTTAAGCCCTTACAGCGAGAGATCCCTCCACCCCTGGTTCAAACAGGAGCCCCAAACCCTGCAGCTGAGCTGTGTTCTGCCCAACTACCCACTCTGCAATGCAGCAGCTCTGGGCAGTGCTGCTCAGGGGGGACAAGAGCCTTGTCACGTAAGCCACAGCCACTTGGAAGTGATGCAGCCCTTAACCTGCAGCATCTCAATGATTTCATCTCCCACCACATTCTCCATTTGCACTGGAGGCTCTTTCTGATCCTTAGTAGTGGACAAGCCAAGCCGCAGGAGTGTCATTCTAGTGCTTTCCATCTGCATCAGGGGTACCTCTGTCAGCATCCAGGTATCTCTCACCTGCTGCATTTTCTGACAGCTGCATCGTATCTGTTCTAACCCTCCAAAACCAGCAGTTTCTAGTGAACAACCCCTATTGATAAGAACTCCTGTTCCTACCAGACCTTACCTTACCACCTTGGGTGGCAAAGAAGGCAAAGATCTCTTACGGGTGTGTCCACACTCCCTATCAGGAAAACAGGATATACAAATTCTGAACTAGAAAAAAAAGGACAAAAGGAAGAAAGGATCTTCTGTGTATATATTCTACAGGATGCAATCAGTGAGTGTAAGCTTCTTACAATAATATTGAATAGCTACTTGTGCTCAGATATAAAATACTCAGATTAAAAACTATTCACACCACTCTGAAATTCCTCCAGAACCAGTATCAGGAAGCACTTGCACCTGGGTCGAGCTCCTCTTTTCCTTCTATAGGAAGGGAGTCAATGATTTTATAACAACATCTAGCAGAAATAAAAAATATTCATAAAGCTTAATTTCACATGAGGGAAGTTGCAAACGACACAGGACCACGTGGCCAAACCTCCAGACCACTCTGGTTTTCAGCAGATATTAACCTCCATCCTCCTGCTGATCTGGCTCCGAGTGCCAGCAGGTAAGAGTACCAGTGAAGCTGTCAGCTCTGCAATTGTACTTTGCTACGAGGAAGTTCTCCTAGACTAGAATGAGATGACTTATCAGGAAATAGGACTGAAATAACTAGAAGCATTAAGATAGATGAAGTAAACTTGAGACACTTCAACTGTTTACTTATGGGCAGCACAAAAGGACATAAATTAGGGCAGCTATTTGAAATAAATAACCTCAGTAAAGACGACTTCACCAAAAAATACTTGCAACAAGAACTAGGTCTACTAGTGAGGGTCGAGCAGATTTGTACAAGGCATTACTGATAAATTTCTTAACAATATAAAAAGTCCTGTTAAAAGGGCCAGGTGAAGTCAGTACTCCAAAAATTTAGCAAACTTTTTTCCATCGATGCAAATGATAATTTATCTCTCATATACTGATATGTAGTACTTCATATGCAATTAATTACAACGTAAGAATTTTCTAATGAGCTCAAAGGGGGAAAACAATCCCTTTATACAGGACAGTAGTGAAAAGCTTGATGAACGCAACAAGTTTTATCACAACACTCTAGAACGGAGGGTCAGTTTACCTCTATTACCCAGGCTCACTTTAAAACTCAAATCTCGTAATATTAGGCTTTTCCGACTGCTGCTATAGTACAACAACGTAACCACACACGTGCCTTCTCAGCACGGTCTCCAGCGGGCAGAAAATACGAGCCCCACTTGACAAGATGAAGGCGCCGAACGTTACCACGATGCTTCCACTTGTTACTTCCTCTAGCAAAAATGCGCTGCGAGGCAATTTCTGTAGCAGCGATCGCGTGAGGCGAGGGAGGGCTAAACCTCCTCAGCACCCCCCGCTGCCCGCCTCAGGGCAGGGTGGTACGGGCGGAGGGGGCTCACAGGGATGCACGGCCCCTCGCGATTCTATCGCGGAGCTTATCATGACTAAGCACGGGGCGCGAGAGGCTGCGAGTGCCGGCTCTACAGTGCGGCTGTGCGAGAGCAGCGGGCGGTGTGCTGCCCGGCACGTACCCTGCTGCAAGGATGAGTCAAGGGCAGGCGGCGCGGCCGCCCCTCGGGGGCTGCGAGGAGCTCCCCCCGCCCCCGGCCCGGCCCCCCGGCGGCGCTGCCGCCGCATGAGCCCGGGNGCTCCCCTCCCCTCCCCTCCCTCCGCCGTGGGATTCCCTCCGTGCCGCGCCAGACGGGGGAGGAGCGGCCTGCGGCTCCCTGCGCGGGGGCGGCGGCGGCGACTGGGGCCGGAGCCGAGGCTGAGGCCGGAGCGGGGGCCGCGGGGAACGCGCAGCGCTCCCGGTTGTACTTCCCCCGGGAGGGAATCGCGGTGTCCCCGTCGCTGCGCAGCGCGCCCCGGGGCCCAGTGTCCGCCCGCGGCTGTGTCGGGGCCGCTGCTCGTGCGGGTGCATGGTGAAATGACCGTCCCTTGTCGGGGCGGTTTTACCCCGGCAGCGCTCGGAGGTGGCCTCGGCACCCGCCTGGGACAGGGCTGCGTGACATCCGCACCCCGACAGCCGCGGACCGCCAGGGCAGCGGGTGCCGCCCGGGGTGCCAGATCCCAGCTGTGTGGTGGGTGCCAGACCCTGCCCGCGTCCCTGTGTGCCGGATCCCTGCCTGGGTGCCAGACCCCCGCCCGTGTCC
>VYZQ01052827.1:1493-13259 GCA_013400655.1 Mystacornis crossleyi | reverse complement strand
AAAACAACAGCCAACATGCAAAACTCGTCACAGAGAAACATTTTGCTGGTTTTCATAGGCAAATATATTTTTGCTAGATAAACATGTTTTATCTGAAAATCTGAATAGGTATCTAAGCCTTCATTTTAAAATAGAGGAAAATTTGGATCCTTAGCAGGTATAGTTCATGCAAGAGGGACAAACAAAAAGTAATTTACCTAAGTTTTTGATCTACTCAAAACCCATCTTTGATGTATAGCTTTTTCTTCTTGTGAGACCTCTCACTTTATAATAACTCTTTCAAACTAAATCAGACATCCGAGGTTTTAATCAACACAGAATATTATACAACAAAATACTTCAGAAGAAAATAGAGGTTATTTTATGAATTAATAAAGCTTAGTTATCTACAAATTTGTGTTCTATATCTCCACAGCCCCTTCCCTTGTCCAGATCTGCTCCTTCATCCCTCACAACTGGTTTTCTGGCTCCCTTCAGACTGTCCTTTCTCCACTAGCCGTTGCTCCCCTGAGCAAGTGGTGGAGCACTCTGCCGGTGGGGCAAGTGGTGGGGTAGCTGCTCTGTGTTGGCTAATAAGCTGGCTGATTAAATTGGTGACAGCCTGATCTGGCATCAGGTTCACTGAAAATGAGAAGTTACATCCTTGCTGCCCACTTTCGCTCATCTGGACTCATGACAGAGCTGGTGTAAAACATTTATCAACATAAGAATTCCCTGACTGCAGACACTTAAATAGTCCAAAGGGCTTCATTATATTTGTCTGTCACATTGGGGTTTTGAGTTCATTCTGAAAGGTACAAGAGTGGGGAGAAAAGTCTGAAAATCAGTATTGCCACCATTTTGTAAGTATTTTTAGAACATTGTGGTAAAATGAGATTCAACTGTACAAAACAAAACAAAAATTACAAAATATACCTATGAAACCAGAATGTTGAATTTTTTACCAGTAATTTTCATTAAGTGTACGAATCATTTCATACATGTAAAAAAAAAAAAACATTTATTAGGAAGAAAGCTGATGTGGGCAACCATCTTAAATATTCACACATCATTTTTAGTGTCTGATACACACATAATCTATATGAATTAGGATTATAAAGAAACACCAAAAACCTAAACATGCTTACTTTATACACACAGTAATTTATCTAGGTTTACAGAGTAAATGACTGAATAATTTCAGGTAACAGGACTCATTCATGTTAATGGACACTAAATCAGATGCCAGTTATGATACTTTAAATATCAACATCATTAACCTTGTTAATTCTTTCACAGTCAAAGGAAGGGTAAAAACAAGTATCTATCATATTAAAAAGAATAACAGAAGCTACTCTTGCAGATTGCTCTTCAGGGAGAGCTTTTATATTAGGTGATAGGGTTGAAGAAGAAGGTACAACATTTTAATCACCCATCCTTAGTTTTCAAACAGTCCTAAAATATTACTATTGGATTGAAAGTTAAAATGAATTTGTGTCAGAATTCCATCTAATTAGAAATCTTACTAATTGACTTGTTGTCAGAGACTGAAGATAGTTTATGCCTCAAAGATTGATACAAAATTTTAAAGAAGCTACAGCCACAGAAACCTCCTTGAAGAACTTTGGACTGTAAGTAGAACTGCTGATTAGGTAAAAGGAAACCCATTGTTCAGTCACCTCAGGCTGAGGGAAAGGTATGAATTCTCTCTCTCTCTCACATCTACCATCAAATAAAACCCATATTATTGTCGCTGGCATATGGTCTCGTTTTCACCTTAATTGGGCAGAGGAATCTCCAAAGAACCTTAATAAATGGATCATAACATTTATCTATTAAGGGGACAAGTAGACTTATTCAAGGAAAATCAGGTTTGTCCCAAAGAGAACAAAGTGCTTCCTGCTGTGAGCACAGATAAGGTTCATGACCACCTGAGGAATCTGAACATACATAAATCTATGATGAGCTGCATCTCAGAGTCCTGAAGAAATTGGTTGATGTAGCTGCCAAGCCACTCTCCATGATATTTCAAAATACACGGCAATCAGGTGAAGTCCCAGGTGACTGGAAAAAGGGAAGATTTGTACCCATCTTTACAAAGGGTAGAAAGGAAGACTGTAGGAACTACTGACCCATCAGCCTCACCTCTGTCCCCAGGAAGATCATGGAACAGATCCTCCTAGAAGCTGTGCTAGGGCACCTGGAGAACAGAGAGGTGATTCAGGACAGCCAGCATGGCTTCATCAAGGGCAAGTCTTGCCTGACCAACCCAGTGGCCATCTATGATGGAGTGACTACCTCAGAGGACAAGGAAAGGTTTACAGATGTCATTTACCTGAACATCTGTAAAGCCAAAAACATCCTTCTCTCTAAATTGGCAAGAGATGGGTTTGATGGGTAGACTTTGGTGGATAAGGAATTTGTAGGACAGTCACATCCCAAGGGTAATGGTCAGTGGCTCAGAGTCCCAGTTGACATCAGTGACAACTAGTGTTCCACAGGAGTCCATATTGGGACCAGTGTTATTTAATAGCCTAATCAATGACAAATCAGTGGGATCAGGTGCACCCTCAGCAAATTTGCAGATGACACCAAGCTGAGTGGTGCAGTTGACACACGTGAAGGACAAGATGGCACCCAGAGGGAGCTGACAAGCTCAAGAACAGAGACCACGGGAATCTCATGAGATGTAACAAGACCAAGTGTGAGCTGCTGCACGTGGGTTGGGGCAACATCCCAACTGGGGATGTTGGGGTCATCTGCTGGGGATGAGCAGGTGGAGACCAGCCCTGCTGAGAAGGACTTGGGGGTGCTGGTGGATGAGAGGCTGGACATGACCCAGCAATGTGCACTTGCAGCCCAGAAAGCCAAACGTGTCCTGGGCTGCATCCAAAGCAGCATGGGCAGCAAGGGTGAGGGAGAGGATTCTTCCCCCCTGTTCTGCTCTGGTGGGACCCCACCTGGAACACTGCACCCAGCTTTGGGATACTCAGCACAGGAATGACATCAACCTGTCGGAGCAGGTCCAGAGGGGGACACCAAGATGATCAGAGGGATGATGTGCCTCTCCTGCAATGAAAGGCTGAAAGAATTGGGATTGTCTGGGAAAGAGAAGGCTTTGGGGTTACCTAATTACAGCCTTACAGTACCTGAAGGGAGCCTACAAAAAAGCTGGAAAGGGACTTCTAACAAGGGCATGTAGTGACAGGACAAGGCTTGACAGTACAGCTACCAAGACTGATCCTCTGAAATATGAGTGGAGAAAGCAGAGCTGTCTCTTTCTTTGGTTCTTGACTAGTGGACCTAAGCAAGAGAAAATGGAGGCAGAATAAAAACAGAAAATGCTTGAAAGGCTACAAAAAATGGAATGTGATGAACCCTAGCCTCTCCATGAACAATACAGACACTGAACAGTGAAGCTCCGATCAATCTCAACACTCAAATCTGAAAGCCATAAATCCCAGGTAAAGCACTTCTCTGGATGGTTGTCTGGGAGAAACATGTGGTGCTCTGGGTTATCAGCTCTGTAAGAGATCAGCTAGAGTGGTAATGTTGCAGTGTTAGCCTTAATACAGTACTCAACAATTTTCCAACATACTGGCACTTTATGTACTACTGGAGTTACAAGTAAAAGTTACTTTCAAGTTTTTGAAAGTAGCTGAGCCTAGCAAGGCACACCTTTGGTTCTGTGAAGAATAAAGAACGAGAATGCAGTTTTACAAGGGAAAGACCATTCCTAATTCTCCATTCCTAATTTTCAGAAAAAAAAATGTTTTAAAGTATTACAAAGTTGATCACACTCACAGAATACATATCTAACACCTCTGTTCTCTGAGCCAACTCATTATTACTGTGTTTCCTCATAGGAAGTAAAGAAAATAAATAACCTCTCAGGATGCTCAAACCTACTATTATTAAACATAGGTTTAAAAACAAGCTATCAGATGAAGAAAAACCCGACACCACCTAGGTAATCACAAATATACTGTCACAATGCATTTTTTTTTCATTTATTTATAGATAGAGGATTAATTTCGAGATCAGATTTATTATAGCCACCACTACAGATGTAAAAATTCTTAAGAGCTCTGCAAAAATAAACTGATAAGTAAATGTGTTTATCCATTATTGCAAGAGGCTTGACTGTGTCACTGTGCAGACCTTTTTGTCCATGAACAACATTTAGTGTCAAGAAGAATCAGTATTTTCCTATCTAGATATCTACCTCTCTATTTGTCTCAAGAAAAAATATTTCATGGATGAATTCCAGAATTACTAGAAATATCATTATCTAAAATATATAGTGTAAACTTCTTATTCTGACTAGATCCAGGAAATATCTTGGAGTCCCACTAAACCACAGTTAACTCACTTTACAGAAAAAATAATCAAAAGAACTCCCCCAAAAAATCCTAAAGAGTAGGTACATCAGATGTCAGTTCTATGAATTTCAAAAGAAACAGGCATGGCAATTGAACTACAATTTGTATACATATCAGTAAAATAAACAGTAAAACAGAAAGATAATCTCACCAGACTGCTCAAAGTCTTAGAGGGAATTCTATGTCTACATCGAGTTTAGATTATCACTGAGGAAATTTATGCATAAACAGGCACAGGACACATATTTGTGAGTCTTCTCTTTGTAATGCTTACTTCTTTCTATAGGTCTACACTTGGACTAGGCCTGTCTAAAAAAAAACAAAACAAACCTGAGTGCACAGAAAAAGAGATAACATCTGTTCATTCATCATTAGCTGTGGGTCATGATGGAGAACCAGAGTGTCAAGCTGGTGTCAAATCAGCTAGATAAAAATCGGCATCTGAGTTATTCACAACACCTGAACTAATGGTTCATCACACTGTAAGAATCCTGCCTTCTTCCTCATCCAGTGATAAATTCCAAATATGCTCTATATTAAGTTGTGACTGACTTCAAATGCTGAGTTATTCACTTGGATAAACTATTAATATGTACCATCAGTTCTAATATACATTTTTTTTTAGCTGGATGAACAACTTAATTGTGATTACAATCAACAGAAAGCTTCCTGAATTCTTCTCTTTTTACAGTACAGTTTTTTAGCTCTCACTAGATCATTCCATATAGAGATTACATAAAGATAGAATGTCCAGGGGTAACAAGACTGAAAAAACAAGGTCCTTATTTTGGGAAGAAAAAGCATTATGTATGGAGTTAATCAGAAAAAGCTCCATATGCAATTCAGCCCTTAAAATTTGATTATCTGATCTGGAATTTATTCAATTGCAGTCTAATACTGCGGTCTGTAGATTCTGCATTGGCATGGCAAGCCGCAAACCTTCCTGGAGAGCGCTGCGGGGCTGCCTCGGGGAGAGCGGCTGTTCCGCTTCCCGCAGCCCTTCCGCGCAGCCCCGCACTCCTGCTCCGGCTGGCTGTCGGCTCCACAACACGGCGGCGATAAAGGAGGTAAGAAGGGTCTCCGCATGGCGACCACAGAAGAACTTTATTCACATGGTGACGTGCAAGTTTCCAGAAGCAGAGAGACAAAATGGCAGGGAGTCTGGGGTTTTATATGGGAACAGGGGGGGCGGAGAAAGCACAGGGACTAATGGTCTCAGGGTGCAGGGGCGGTACCTGGGCAGAGTTGGGGTACTGGAACCAATAGGGAAAACCTGAGGGAGTGGCCAGGACTAGGGGCAGGCAAGGGAGAACAGGGTAGGAAGGGCAGGTATTTAGTAAGAAAAGGAGTGGGGAAATACAGCACTACAGTCTAATGCTGTCACTAACCAATGTAATTTTGATTCAATTTACATTGTTTCTTTTAAGTTTGGTAGTATACTGCCCTAATTTTATCCTTGCATAGTCAACTGCTTTTTACTGGGTTTTATGTCAGTAGTCAGACCTATCTTGAAAATTTTCAAGTGGTTAGATAGTTTGCCCTTTTCTATATCAACACCCACTTATGGAAGCCACTAACTTTACCTACTCATTATAAATACAATAAAGTTAGGAAATCATCAAAATCATGAAAATATGGCAACAAGTCACGTACAATATAGTGCCAGCATACCCAAGGAAACAACTTTGAAGGATCTTAATGGTAAACAATAAAGTCAAATAACTGTAAGTGACAAAAAAAATGTGTAATTGCAAAATAGGGAAAAAGAGTCAAGGTCAAGGGAGGTAGCAGAAGAAAAAGTGGAGACACAAGTGAGATGTTTTTTCCAATTTTCCTAAAGAAATTTTCTGAAAATTAAATTCCCCGTAATTGATCCATGCCATAGTCTTTGACTGGTAGTTAAAAATAATGCTAGTGTCTATTTTGTGCCAATCTTTGGGCTTTGTCTGCTCTAAAACTTCATGGTCACAGCTGCTCTCAGGAACCATCAATTTAATAATCATAAGTCGTCCAAATTAATGACCACATATCCTAATATTGAACCTTGCGATTTCTTCTTCCCCTAAGTAAGTTTAGTTCTAGTGATACATTCTTACAGCAGTTGATTGGCCAGGTGATGCTCCAACAAGGAAGGAAGCACTAGACACTACTGCTGTAATCAGCCAGAGAAACAGCCTTATGTAAGTTAAGTTCCTCATTTGTTAGAGTTTATTTAAATACAAATCTGTCTGTGAAATCATGATTTGTGGTACACATTACAACTATTGACCGTGGAACCTTTCAACTTAATCAAGCCCTATTCGATCTTCCAGTTCTTCTTAGCACCATGTCCAAAATTCAAGAAATCTTTTCAATCATACGGAGAATGGAACTAATCTAAGCCCTTACAATATTTCTGTTGAACCTCATTACTTCAGATACAGCATCAGTACTCAGTCTCACTGGCAAAGTGGCAAGAAATTACATGTTATTCAGTGTCTTTCACGTCTCCACAGAAGACAGCTCATTCTGATGCTGCAGCACCTACCTGGAACCACCCTATGTTGCTAACCAATTTACACAGAGAAATCCTTCTTTCTATATGTTTCCTCTGTTAAGACTGACTAGAAGTCACAGTATATCCTATTGCTGGGTATGATGCATAGATAAACTGAGGGAAGTTGAAGTATAAAAATGGAAGTTTCTGCAGTTGCTTGCACCCCAAACTGCCTGCCATATACAGGGATATGTTGCTTCTGGTATCCTGCTGCACTCTCCTACCCCACTCACACTATTTCTGTGCCTGTGGAAATAACAGTGAGTACAAATCCCCCTACTAAATTCTAGTCTACATTACAGCTTAAGAGTGGGAGAGAGACTGAAAACAAAGCTGCTGAATACGCATGGTTTGCAAACAAGCAGGCTGCTGGAAGAGGACAGTCTCTGCTAAGGCAGTTGTTTACTATTTAGAATTCAGAAAACAAAAGAACATATGATAAAAAATTATTTCAAAAAACATTTTGTTGTTAGACAATTTAAATTCTGCCACCATTCATAATTTCTTCTATTAATTTGTAGCCAAATAACTACTGCTAATATAGCTAAGTTATATAAAACTCTTGAAAGGCAGTTCTACTAGGGATTGCAAAAACAGAATCAGAAAATTTCTTGTGTAGAGATGATGGCAACATTAACATTTTCCACTGATAAACTGAAGTAATCAAAACATGGCAATCAATTACCTTTCTTAAACTGTTCCAGTATTACGGAATCACAGAACGGTTTAGGCTGGAAGGAACATCTGGAGGTAATTTGGTCCAACTCTCTGCTCAGTTTGACTCACTTGGAGAAGATTGCTTAGCGTTATGTCCAGTCACCTTTTGGTTGTTTCCACGGATGGAGAGTCTACAACCTCTCTGTCAGCTTTTGCCTGTACTTGGTCACCTTCACAACAAATAAGCTTTTCCTTGTGTTCAGACACAACCCTCAGTGAACAGAAAAATAATGATATGGTAATACATTTTCATAGATTGACCTGAATTATTTGCTAAAAAAAAAAAAAAAAAAAAAAANNNATAATTTGCAAAAAAAAAAAAAAAAAAAAAAAAAGACACTGGAAGTTAAACAATTTGCAAATTACAAATCATTAAGGAATTTTCCTCAGGAGATCCAAGCATGATGGCCACAGGAGATGATAATCTATGCTTATATTATTCACTAAAGCTTCCCTTCTATGTATTCAACAATAATGAAATCTAACAAACTATATACAATCCAAGGTTTACTTAAGATTTAAATGAAACAGAAATAATGTTTTCCTCAGTAAGATTTATTTCTGTTGATATTTCCAAATCAAGCTCAGACTACCACAGCATATTCAGACACTGAATAGTCAGAGTTCATAACTAAAATAGCTTGCAAGGACTCACCTGACCCATGAGCAGCTAAAGAATTATCACAAAGAACAGCGCAAAGTAAAATTCTGAAGAGCAAGGGCTGTTATCAGGCTTTTCTTATGTGGCTAATAGAACCGTGCAGAATGCAGCACACACTGTCCCAGAATGGGTCTTCCCTTCACTTTCACATTTGTTAAATAGCCACAGTTGCTATTTAAGTTTCATGCCAGCTTAAATTGAATGCTAAAAATAATGCCTACTTATTAAAGGTATCTCTTCCAATGTCTTAACTCCACCTATGCAACAGGACAAGGTTTGCTTTCTGATCAAAAACACTATAAGTCACTATTTTTCTTCTAGTTCTAGAAGACACATGTGAGAAGATTGCTTCTACATATTAAAAAAATGTGGATATGTAGATGAGGCTCTTGGAATATTATCTAAATTTATCATTCCCATTTGCAAAAGAAAAAGAATTGTATTGGTCTACTACTGTAGCCATTACAGTCACAGCATATTTCTTTGGCACAAAACAAAGCACTGCAAAATAATGTCGTGTACCTCATGTACACTCAGCAAAACTGGTGAAGGTGAGATAAAGTGTAGTTACCTTGTGAACAGTGAGAGCTGGCAGTTTTACAAACTGAAATATTTAATCCACTGAGAGCAGAGTTCCTCCATTAACTGCACCAAAGAAGGTTTCACTAACACTCGTAAAGTGAATAAACACTTTGAAATTTGTGTTACCTGTGAAAGAATGAATATATCTCCAAGAGAAATACTATCCACTAAAATATTCACCCTGGTAAAACAACATCAGCCTACACTTAATATCTGTATGCCTGTATTTCACAGGCCAATTTACATATTTCAAGGACACCCATTCCATAGCCAATAACCCTGATTAGGAGAAATCAAGTTATTTGAAACTGTGTTACAAAAGAAATCCCAACCCATTAATTACATCAAAAAATGACCTTGGTATTACAGATATATTCACTATCCTCTGTGACATTCAGATAAAGTTGACTGCACTATACATCACGCACTTTGATACTCTGAAGTGCAGAGTCATAAATCTGTACCTGTTTATGTGCTTACTGACTCATATGCCAGAAAACCCAAGTGCTTATTACTTCCAACACCGCTATGCATAAACAGACTCTGATGAGAATGCATTTATGGTGGACTGCATCTAGTCAGTGAGAACTCACAAAGGAGAAATAAAAGATTGCCAGAAATCATCCTGACTGCTCTACAGGACACGAAAATCATTTTCTTGTGGACAAAACAGCATTTTATGCAGACCATATAATCCCCTATAAATTCTTTTGCAGGGAAAAAAGTAGTGTTTTATATGCAAGATTTGACAGATTTTGCCTACAGGAAAAGAAACCCCACACTGAATTATGTTCTAACAATATAGTGGTAAAGGTTGTTGGTAAATCTGTATTAAAAGGTTATTAGTCCCCCCCCGAATTCTTCACAAACAGAGGCAAAAAAAAAAAAAAAAAANAAAAAAAAAAAAACTCAGGAAAAGAAAGACAAGAACAAAGCATACCAGTGGTAGGATAAGTAAGACAACAGCAAAGGTAGAAGAAGACTGTGACCTTACACAAACTAGGAAGAGAGTATAAAGCTCTGAAAAGGCAATATGTTCAGCAGAAAAGCCACATGAGACAAATAACGCAACATGTGAAAGTTATGTCACACATCTGCATTTATGAATTATTTCTTTGTATTACCTTACAATATTGAGCCAAGGGGCAGGAAAAAGTGTAATTATTGCACTAGACCCCAAAATCCATCTTTTCTGACATAATTTGTTAATGAATATGAATGAAGATCAGTATGCTCCCTTTATGATTCTCCTTAGCATGCAAAACAAAAGAAACTCTCACAGCACAACTATCTGTCTGAAGACCTAGAGTTTGACAAGTTTAGGAATGTCACCACCACTATATGGATCAAGTATACAAGAGCTTTATTTGAGTTCTACTGAAATTAGTGGAGATACTTTCCACACAGCAGATCTCCACCAAGCATACAGCTATTGCTGTTGCTGACATCAGACGTGTTATTAATTTGAGCAACTGTCATCTGTAAAAGATTCACAATCAGGCATAGTATATAAATTTCAGAGCTATTAATTCACAGGAACTACACGTGTATTCTCAGGGGTGTTGGCTTATTTTCTTAAAGAAAACAGAGTAAAAAATATGCCTAATTTTCTGCCAGTTTAATGTTGGAAAGAAGGCCATAGGAACCAGTAGAGTCTTATGCTGGAATTAAAGAAGCATCTAAGACTGAAAAGAGCTCTTCCAGGATGCACTTCTCTTTGTTCCAGAATTACATTACATAATTTTTTTCAGAAGAATGATTTAAACTTCGCTGTAAATGGCCCAGGTTTTGTGTCCCTCATTATTCTAAAAACTTAATCAAAGTAAGGACACAGTGAAAAGAAGTAAACTAATGAAATAAAATAATGGCCAATTAAAAAATGTGTATAATTTAAAAGTACCAACATATATAACATATATATTTAAAGGATGAAAATTTACAGCAGATTTGGACCCATCTCCAACTCTTCATTGGCATGTAAAAATGCACATGTATGTGTATATACATATGCATAAATGTACACAGACACAGATATATATATATGTAATGGCAGTGTGAAGGCATGTTTTTCTGTTATCCAAAACACCTGGAATGCAGGAAGCACCCTTGTCCCATATCCTGTTTTTTAAAGGTAACTCATGCACTTGTTGTCTGACTATGCTCTGCTACCATTCATCTTCAGAAAAATAAAAAGCTTTGGTTACCTAGGTCTGTACCTTTACTTATTCAGATATAAATATTTTAGTCCTATGTCCTACTTTTGTCATTTCCCTGAAGCTCACCTGTCTGTTCTCTTGCTATACGTTTGTTGTTGCTCTATTTCCCTTTCTCTTACCATTGTGATCATTCTTTTATCTCTTCCCTCCCAAGTTCTGTGCTTAAGTAACAGTGCAGTTTTTACAGCTATTCACATTTAATTTTTCATTGTTTCCAGTCAATAACCACTAATATAGTTTCCTACTTTCTGTCTTTAAAAGCAGTGATGTCCCTCTCTTTCTTCTTCTTGCCCTTCCTTTTTCACAGTCTAAAGTGAAAATCCCCTCCTTTCTTATTTGGACTTGAGAGCTGTTACTGCTTATATTTTTAAGGCTTTTGCCTTGACACTTCTAACTGACAGAAGTAAACAAAATCAGCACATATTTCTCATGCCTTCAGCAATAATGCTTCTGTGTGTATATATATATATAATACTGAAACCCTTCAAAACAGTGTCTAAACTTTAAGCTACAACCAAGCTGAGCATGATCAAAGTCATTTCTGGAGGGAGATGACTTCCTGCTAATTCCTTAAGGGCAAAAATCTGACACCTGCAATTCAGAAATTACTGGGATAATTAATAAATACCATTTGAATATGCATAACCACCAATGTTTTGACAGTGAAATAATAATAATAATAATAATAATAAT
>VYZQ01052826.1:17885-33082 GCA_013400655.1 Mystacornis crossleyi | reverse complement strand
GACACATGTTCATGATCAGTAGGAACTGTTCCTGCAGGCGCAGAAATGGTCTTTCAAGACATGTTTTGAATGTAAGTGAGATATTTAGGTTTTTAGGTAATTTAAGATAACACATAGTGAAAGACCATGCATATGCTGGGGTAGTCATGTAGGCTTATAAGCCAGCTGGATACAAGAATTCAGCGGGCTGGGGAGTCTCACATTTCTCTCAGGAGCCTCTTTGAAACTGATACCTTCACAAAAATAATTTGACAATTTGAAATTTTTGCGCTGGAATTTTTGAACTGAGTTCTCCTATTAGGGAACGTTCAGTGAACATCCTATTCAAGCTGTAGCTTTGAAGGGGGTGGTGAGACCCCAGAGAAATATATTTCTGTGTTGGCTTCAGGCTGGATGTGTGGCTGAGAAAGGAGCTGTTTAGGTGAGCTGTCCTTTACTCACTGATCAGAGTTTCTGGTGGTTTAAGATGGGTGCTCTTGGCACTGACTCTTTGGTTACGCTCAGAAAGTTTGAAAGAAATTAGTTTTGACAACAAGGTAAGCAGTATTTTGATGTTTTAGCCAAGCTGAAGAAGACTTTCTAAATGAATAAACTTAAATATTAAATTTTGGTATTCCTCCCAGCACTATTCCCTTTTATACATGCAGGAAATATCACTGTGGTCATAAATACCTCAAAGAATATGTAAAGAATTTCTAAATGCAACACCTTGAAAATTTACTCAAATCTGGTAGGAGACACATTCTGATTTGCTTTTTTTGGAGATACAATGAATCACCTGTGTCACAAGGGAAGTTAGAGTTTGCATTTCTATTTCTGGGTTATGGGGGTCATGTATGAACTGTAGTGCAGTCATTTGATGCTGGAATGACAGCATTTTGGCCTAATACAGTTATTTTTCCATCAGCTGCACTCTGCTTTGCAAAATTTGGAGCTGTCAGGATCAGGCAGGTTTTTATTATAGCATATTAAATGACTTGCTATTTAAATATTTGGGTGGGAGGTACTACTTAGATGGACTTAGCTGATCTGTCTTTTAGACTGCCTGTGACAGATCAGGTAAGTGTTTTTTTTTTTTAACCCTGGCAGAATTGCCTGCCACAGTTTATTTGAAAAGCCTAAGCCGAAGTAGAGGAAAGCATAGTGCACTAAGATGAGCATAAAACAAAGAGAAACTTAAAGGTTTTCTGGGAATCGTAGAAAATTGTGGAGTTGACATTTTTTGGTGAGTAAAATAAAAATATTTTGTATGATTTGTGGAATGATAATACCCGCCCTTTGAAATACAGGAGATATCACTGCAGTCAGAAAGAGTTCGTGGTTGGGGTGAGCTTTTTAAATGCAACACAGCCAGCAGTAGAAAATCAAGCAGTGAATGAATGTCTTTGGAATCAATACACCTGGGCTGGCTCACCACGATTTTGTGAGCCATGTGCCATGTCTTGTAGGAGAGAAGAGATGTGGCTGGTGGCAAAATCTCCAGTGCCGGTTTTATACCTATTTACTGTAAAAATCACCCAAGTAAACAGCAGATAGCACAAATAAACAGCAATGACTCATCTAACAGTTTTCTTTCCCTCACGTGAACTTTTCATAGGGCAAACCTTTCTAAGTGAGAACAAGATGACTTTGGGGTCGAATAGGGTGGTGAGACACTGGAACAGGTTGCCCAGAGAATCTGTGGATGTCCCATCCCTGGCAGTGTTCAAGGCCAGGTGGATGGGGCTCTGAGCAACCTGGTCTAGTGGAAGGTGTCTCTGTCCATGGCAGGGGGGTTGCGACTAGACGATCTTCAAAATCCCTTCCAACCCAAACCTTTCTATGATTCTGTGATAATAAGTAGTGCAGCCAACCCATCAAACTTTATTGCCAGCACNTTTTTTTGGGCTCTGGAGCATGAGAAAACAAAGTAAAAGGATCAGGATGGGTCAGAGGGAAAGCTGGCTATGACGGCAGTGGAGTGATATATCTGGTTTGTATATGCATTACCTGACAAAATGTGGAGACTATTCTCAGTGAGGTTACAATGACAGTGTAATAAAATATGCACCTAAAGTAAGATGCCACCTTCTAACAGAGAAAATCAGTTAATCATCCTGTTAAGAAACACACGTAAATTTATTACAATGTCATTTCCCGTGATGCAGTGGTAATTCAAGAGTGAAACCCTCCATACCTCACTTAATGAAACACTTTCAAAAACATGTGACTTAACTGTTGCTCTGTCCTTCTGGGTCTTGTGGCAGATTGGAGGAGTGAGGCCGCACATGGATGTGATGGTTGCCATCACCCTGGTGAGCACTGTCATTATTCCTAAACCACCCCCAGCTGCCCATTTGGAGACATCAGTAAGACTTCAGGCCACAGGGCAGTTTGCGTGACTGACACCACGGAGTAGCTTTCCAACTGTTGTAATGAGAGCTTAATTATCTGTTAGTAAGGTGTGTGGCTGAATGGGAGTGGAATCAAAGAGCACGTGATCCACCAAGAAAGTGTGCTTTTTGTATTGGGAGTCCCCTCCAAGTGAAAATGATAAACGGGAGCTATATCCTGCCTTTCTTTCGTTGTGGAGAGAGAAGGGAAGAGGAGCAATTACAGCCTTGGCTTCTTTAGTCTCTGTAGAGTGCACTGAAGCTTTTCTTACTTTGGAAAGAGCTGAGGTCTTATGAAAGTGGAGGTGTTGATGCGTAATGCGTATGAGTGGATGTGTATGTGTATGTGACAGCTGTAATCCTGTCATTCATGAAATAAAGTCAATTTCCCTCTTAAAGAAAAGCTTTGCATGTGGAACCCACTGCCCTGTTTGACTAAATGATATTTTCCAGAAAGTCATACTGTCTTCATCTGAAATTTCAATAAATGGAGTAACTGGCACTTCCTCTGGTAGTTTGTTTCAAAGGTTAATCACCTTCTCTGCCAGAAGTAGAGGCATTCATTCTCATTTAAATTTATCTAGCTTCAGCTTCTAGTCATTGGTTCCCGTTAAGTCATTCCCCATTAGGTTAAATAGGCCTTTAGTATTGGTGCTTTCTCCCTGAAAAGGTAGAGCTTTGCTGTAATCAAATCTCCTCTTGGTCTTATTCTGAAAAGCAAACAGTTTTAACTTCTGAAGTCCTTCACTATAACAACTTTTCCCAGCTCTCAGTGAAGTGTTACATAGGTTCTCTAGTTTTATTTAATTCTTGTAAAAGGAAAATGGCAGAATGCTGTGTGATGTTCTGGTATTGCTCCCATCCACAGGATAATTAGAGGGAAAGTTATCTTTCTCCTAATTATTGCTTCATTTATCCAAACAGTGTTATATTTCATATCTTTGCTGCATTGTCTGAGACACTTTTTCACGCAGTCCGAGTTACTTGCCATTTTTCAGAGAACAGAGACTGTATCATTCATTAATTGTTGGAGAAAGGAACTTTCCTATCTTTTGTGTGGTCTCTAATAAACAAAGATACTACATTCCAGTGAAGAAAATGAAAACTTAAATGTGGCAGTCCAGAGATTATGGAAGGAATGGACACTTCTAATGACGAGAAGAAATCTACTGTGTAACGCGCTTTTGCTTTATTGCCAGTAGGAGATCTGATAGAATTTTTTTTGTGCTTCAGCCAATTTTGAAGTCCAGTGGGAAGCAGCCACTGAGTTTGAGGTAGGTTTTCAGAAATAAGGCTCTGATATGGTGATCTAAACTCCGAAACCACCCTGTGCAAAAGCATTCAGAAGCCATTTGTGAAATTATTTGGTAACATCTAAGGACACCTTTATAAAGGAGGTTTCTACACTTCTCTAATTATAGAGCTGACCATGCTGTACATCATGTATGTGCAGTCTCTTCAACAAGCTGTCTTTCGTGTAAGATTTTCTTGTCTTTTGCTTGTCAAACTGTAGCATTTGGGTTATTGATTGCTGCTTATGTTCTGTTCAGCTCTCAACAGCACTTCAGCTAAGTCTTTTCTAGGTTATATGATTGTAGCATGTCTGTCTGCCAGTTTTTCTTCAGTGACTCTCCTGTAAAAATTTTGATAGAGGAGAAAAGGTCTCAGATTATTACCTCTATGCATTTCATAAAGCAAAGTAACTGGATGGAGGAACTCTGGAAGGTCTCTATTGTGGGCTCCCCTCAGTAAAAGCAGAGGGAAGGTTTTGTGTGTTCTAACCATAAGAAATTATGAGACTGGAGCTCAAGTCCTAGCCCAGACACACAACTCCTGTTCCTTCCTGCTTGTTGATGCCACAAGCTCATAGGGAGCATCTTCTGCTGCATTTCTACTCCTTTCATACAGTCCGTCTATAGGGTATCCTTTTGCAGGTTAAATTACATTTTTTCATTTATTTCTAAGCAGCACTCCCATACCAAACAGACATTTAGAGGATGCAATGAAAGTGCGATGTATAAGAGGTAGACATGCAAAAAACCTAGGTTTTCAGAAGAGTATTGCTGTGTCAAATTAAACATGTGGAAGTCAAGGACTGCCAGAAGTAAATCAGTTTCATGTTGTTTTAATTTCCATCTTTCATGTATGTGATTTATAATCCAGATTCTGGACTGACAGGTGTCAGTTATGTATATTCACCCTGACACGAGCTTATTTTGTAATTACAGTGAGGTAGTGCATAATGACAAAAACTTTGGTATGAGGTGGATGAGCTGTTGCATATAGAATTCTTCATTCACCAGCTGTACTTTTAGAAAAAGCTCTACTTTTTCTTAGCATTTTTAATTTAAATATTAAGAAGTGTGCTGGGCAGTGTCTAGGGAAAAGATGGGATGAGGTGCCAAAATCCAGCATTTAATGTGAACTATTTAACACAAATCACGTGCAGGAGACTCCTTTACACCCACAGCATGGCCCAGACCTCTGCAGTTTGTGAGGCAGCTTGGCGAGAGAGTAGAGCAGCAGCCAGACTGAAGGACCGTGAATTTCTCACCCAGCTGTCTCTCCTGCCAGCAGAACATTGCTGAGGGGTCCCTACATTTTAAGTTCTGTTTGGGAGTGTGCTCCCAGGCTTTTCTTGACCTTTTCCTGCCACTGCCCTTCCCTCCCCAAGGCAGTTAGTCCTGCATGGATCAACATGTCTGAACTGTTTTATGGAAGTGGTATAATGTGGCCAGATTTGGATAACACCTCAATGTGCACGTGCTCCTGGCAGTAGGGTAGCAGGTAAGATGTGTTTTGCTATTCCAAAGCATAATTGTGTTCAGGCTGTTCCATAAAGGGACTGTAAATTCTTACATATCAACTGGGTAATACGGAGAAGAGTTTTTTTTTTTTTTTTTAATTTTTCTAACACCAACTTTCCAGGAGAAAATAAAACTTTGTGCATGTATTAGTCTTCAAAAACCTCAGCCCCAAATATTGAAATTTGATTAAATTGAGAGTACTGAAATTACCATATCACTGCTTTAGTGGAATATAGTTCTGCCAGCTGTCAATATAGTAACATAAACTGGTACATATCATTTGGTATTTCATTATGTAAAACCTGATGAAAGAGTTCCTCTGAGTCCTTTGGGTTGCAAATTTGCTTAAGTTGAGTTGAGTTCCTTCTCACAAATTTCAAGCTAATGAATCCCAGTTACAATCATTATGTTATGATGTAAACCCTGTTTAATAATGGTTTTAAAAATTCAAGCGGTGATTTCCTGTGCTGCTGAAGGTTTCATATACTGCATTTTCAACGATAAGGGAGTTCATTTGGCATTTTTTGGTCTTTATTGGGGAAGTGCATCAAAACAAGACTAGAGTTCATGATGCAGTGCCCTTTTTCATATTCCAGATAAATAATTCCATTTTAATTTCACAGTAGGAAAACAACTGATTGAGATTTAATGTCATTTACAAGGAGCTGCACAATATGTTAGTTATTTGTCAATCTGATGGAAGACCAGAGGAGTTTGCTTCCTTTGATTCCAGCCATGCTATATTTTATGACTGACTTTTACTTGTGTTACTCATTCCAGATAAAATCTGTCATGATTATACATCAGAAAACATTTCATTATTCCATCCATGAGAAATAACTGTAGTCAGTGCAGAAGCAACAGATTGCTGCCTCTTGCAAGCTTTATGGAAGTGTGCTGTAATGAGACTGAGTACCCTCGATCAATAGTTCTCTCTAGTAATACAATCTGCTGTCAGATAACCTCCAACAGCTTTACAGATTTAATGAACTCCCTGGGTTGATGATAAAAATATAATGTAAGGAGGAAACTAAAACAACATCATGTATTAGATATAGCCCTAGGCAACGTTTTATGACCATCTTTCCTTCAGTTGTATATTTTTAATTATAAAGTCAGTATGTATCAAGCACTGTCCTGAAATTCTCCGTCAGAGAAATTCATCTTGCTCTTCTCAAGTCAAGGATAAGGAGACTTCATGTAGGGAACTAAATGAGAATTTTAAGCTCTGCGTTCACACCATGTGGGTGGTGGTATTTGAACCCGTGAGCTGGAGGAAAAGCCATTTCTCCTTGTGACCTCTTCCAGGCAGTTAAACTCTTTTGGAGGAACATACTCCAGTCCCCCTCTGCCCCATCCACAGTAGGATCTTAATTCCTACTGGTTTTTTTGGAATGGAGGAATTCACAAAAAGCAGCAAGAATCTGTAGTTGTAACACGATCAATGAAAACAAGTATCTGAACTGCTACTGAAAATAGTTTAGGAGTCAGAATTAAGTAACATCTTAGGAAATAATACCTATTGTAAGGAGTGTATCTACTATGAAGAAGCAAATCTCTTACCTAAGACAGGGGGTAGGCGTAGGAATAACCTCAAATGTGCATAGGTTTGAGCGCACTGATGCAGGAGTTGAGGATTTTTGCCTATGGTAGAAAGGTTAAATATTTTGGAGAAGCATTAAAAATTATTTTCTTTCCTATAAAAGGTCAATAAAAAATTGCCAGTTCTGTATAGTAAAAAAATTTTTTTTTCAGATTTTCCACCAAATAAACAAGAACTCTCACACAGGTCTCAGACATTACACACTACTTTGTCTAGAAGTTAGGAAAGGCAAACATAGGAGCAATGTGACCTCTGGTCAGACTGAAAAAGATGCACTGTGGTTGTTCTTATTTCTTCTATTGTCTTTGCTCTCCAAATGAAAAAAAGAAAGTGGCATTGTGATGCTACTTACTAAATTTCTGTTGAGGATACCTGGACTTCCTCCCAGTAGTTTTGATGCGGTTCCTTAGTGGTGCTAAGCTCTGTCACTCACATGCTGCTGCCATTCAGCCTTCCTTTGCTCCTTTGGGGTGGTGGGAGTGCAGCATCCACCCAGGTGCTTCTGCCAAGCCATAACTCAGATGGTGCCAAATGCACTCTTGAAAATGGCATGAAATTAAACAGCCTGGACTTAGAACCATTTAGGTTGAAAAAACCCTTCAAGATCAACAAGCCCAAGTGTTAATCTAGCACTGCTGAAGTGAATGGTTCCAGTAATGGCATGATCCGCAGCAGAGTGCTCTCTGGTGGGTTCCTGAACCTGGGAGACCTCTGTGGAAGCTGAGAGATCTACCAGGAGCCTGCAGCTCATGTGACAGCAGCTGACAAGACCTGGGTAGGGCCAGAGCAGTGGTGGCCAGGCTCCTTTCACATTTACAGAAGAAGCCCCTGGTGTTGAGGATTGTCAAGGAATGTGAGAGAGAAATGGCCTATTGGAATTGCACCTTACCTTTCCTGAGACAGGCCCAATGGGCAGAACAGAATGCACAATCCTCTCTCTGCTGAACTCAAGGGACTGGGGACAGTGGTGACAGGTTCCTGCCCAGCGCAGCAGGAACATCTCCCCTGTGACTTCCCCACCTCACCAGGTACCCCAAAATCATAGGTACAAGGTTGTGCAAGTGGAACTAAACAATGATGAGGGCAGTGGTTCATCCAGCATGGCGGTGCCGCTGAGGTTAAGTCAGCCTATGCCCTGCATCAAAACTGCTTCCATAAAGCAGAATAGACAGGTCATGTCATAGGAGACTGTCTCCAGAGGGGAACAGAAGGTCCAATGTGCAGCCTGGACCCATTTCTTAGGGAAATTGGCTGCCTCCCTGGGACTTGAGTTGAAGATGTGAAGAGAAAGCTTTTCACCCTGGTACAGTGCTCAGATCATTGTCCATTACTGGTTTTTCAGGTGGACAGCAATGAAATACAACATGAATCCCAAGGGCAATCAAGAGAGACCTCAGGGTGTTGTGACAACTGGGTAAGAGATAAGGAGCACAGGTTCTGTCTCACAGGTCCTTCCAGTTGCAGGGAATGATGAGGGAAGAAACAGAAAGAGCCAGCACCACTGAACCATGTCCCTAAGCACCATAGCTACGCATCTTTTAAATACTTCCAGCGATGATAACCACTGCCCAGTCTGTTCCAGTGCTTGACAATCCCATGGCTTGGATCTGTTTGCTGTGCTCAACTGCAGGGGAAAAAGTAAGACTTATTCCTTTCTCATTGAGCCATCAGAAGGATCAATGTTCAAGGTACTGTTGGGGAATTCAGGAGTAGGTTGGCAGTGGTGGCCGGGTCTTTGACCACCTGAGGCAGAGTTACCTCCAGAAGGACAGTGGACAAGATAACCCAGAACCATAGAGATTTCCTGATGAAGATTCACATCTAACAGGACGGCATGTGGAGATGTGTCCTTTCCTGACCCAGCTTCACAACAAACAGTAGACCTCAAAAAGGGATTGAGTGCAAATGCTCCGAAAAGCATAGTGTCTTATCTGTGCATCCCAAGCAAGCCCCATCCCCCCTGCTGCAGCTTGGTGGCCAGGGGAACCTGTAGACCCTCACAGTGGGGAAAGGTGCAGAGGAGGTGGCTGGCCCTCTGTTCTACCTGTCAAGCTGGCAGTGGCCGTAAAAAGGGAAGGAGTGTTTATGCCTGATATGCAGAAGTGCCAGATATTTCTTCCCTGAACAATCTATTTTTTGGCCTCTTTCAAAAGACAAAAGTACCATCCACACTGAGTTATTAGAGGAACAATGTTCATAACAGCATTGACACTGCTTACTATCCCATAGGTTTGATTGGTAACATTAGTGGAAAGAAGCCAAAATTTATGCTAACAATTTAGTTCTGTTAGAATTACTGAAAAAAAGGAAATATCTCTATAGCAATAAATGCAAGAAGTTATATTTACGACAGTACCAGAATTCCTGAGGAAATAGTGCATTAAGTAAACAGGAACCACATAGTGTGTTTTGTTATCATGTCTTTTATAGATCAGAAGCTTTTAAACCAAATAAGATCACACTGTCCCATAAAAGTGAATTCTTTCCTTTTGGCTTAGATATATTTCCTATCAGGAAATAGAAGCAGAAGACTGGAGTGAATGTGTAAACAATTTAAAAAGAGGATGTCCACGTACATTATTTCTCTAAATGATCTGAGCTCCAGGGGTTGGCAGATGCTTTTGTAGGAATTCTTTGTATGTTGGACAGAAAGCTTTTTGTGCATGCTGTTAGACCTACTAGCATTTTCGTTAAGGAGTCTGACTGCTCCTTGAGCCATAATTTTCAATGCGATTCATTCTTGTTAAGTTCTAGAATTTACCATATTGGTGACCTGCTGCCTCTTATGAGAAAGAAACCTCTTATAGTGTGATTGAAAATCACTGAGATTCCTCCATGCCGACTGCATTTGATGGAGCTTCACTGATTTTGAGAGCTGACTGGTATTTCGCTGAGACTTAGTTTGAAGGGACATTGGGTTTTGTTGCAAAAAGCTTGTTGTTTATGAAACAGCTTGTTGTTTATGAAACACGCCAGGGGAAGTAGGTATATTTTGTTGAGAGGGGGAGAAGGAACTTGTGAGCTGAATATAATAAGCTTTTAGATGAATACAGTAAGCTGGACATAAGTAGTTAATATGTCTTTTGGGATATTATATTCCAGTATTTCCATAGGAATAGACAGATACTTCCTTCAAAGAGATCACAGTACCGTTCAGGGACTGTGAGCTGTTTGCTATTTACTGGCCCACTAGCTTGGATGAGGGGGAGTGATGTACCTTCCCTGAAGTTCCAGGCAGTGCCAATAGAGAATGACACCACCAAGCCACATCGCAGCTGTGCAGTTTAATACCGTAAGTGATTGCAGGCAAGTGGCTGTAATGTCTTCTTGGGCACGACTTGAAGCACTAAGCCTGTTTTTTTCTTTAACTCCTCTTTCATCATCATTTTCCTTATTACATTTTATTGGTCCTCTCTTTCTGTGTCATGTAGGAACAATACAGCCAGCTGGATAATGGGGCCATCTGGTTGGCTTAAGTGAGGAAGCCTACAACAAACCTACTTTGTCCTTGCAGAATGCTTTGATCCATTGAGAATCAAAATCTAAATTGTACTTTTTCACAAGTGTTTAAATGTGTATGCATGTATATATAAAGTAGTAAATGTGTCAAAGGAGAAAAGAAGTCGGAAAACTCTAGTTATAATGGCAAAAGTGAAGAGAAGTATCAGTCAGTAACACACCAATTGAACTGCTATGAGTGCCTCAGTCTCATGAATTGCAGTTGATTGCTCGTAAGAGCTTTGCAGAAGGACACAATTATTTAGGCCTGTCTGAAGAGGGATGTGGCGCAACCCTTCCTAGCTTTAACGACAAACAGAAGACCCAAAGGCAAAAGACATGGCTCTTGGGATTACTCTTGCCCCAGTCAAATCATCTGTTGCTGTGGTCTGGAGAGAAACTGTTCCTGACCTTTTATCAAATTAAGAGAGAGCTCCTGGAAGTGTATATATTTTTTCCTCAATGTTTAATCTTGTCACCTCCCTTTTAAAGTCATAGTCTTTAGTAGCTTCTTAAAGTACATCAATAGCAGAATTGCTCATTGTAAGTGTCAGAAATATGTTTTTAACATATGGTATCACCTTCATTTGCACAAAGAAGATATTTTTGATCATGACCATCCCTACAGAGTTCCTTCTGTGTGATCACATGCAGAATGAAGAATCTTTTTCAGTTCAGATGTCCCAAGAAGTCAGTTTTCTAGTTCATCTTCATCTCAGGGGGAATGAGCTTGTTTAAGGGGAAATTCAGTTATCTGGTCCTGCAGTCTTACATGATTTTGGTAGCAAACTTTTTCTTCTTCCAACTTTTCTACAGTAGTCTTTTTTTATAAAGCTTACCTTTGATCTCAGTATGCTTTCGCTCTCACAGTGCATTCTGGAGCAAAACTTGGCAACAGCTGTCACAAGCTAATGAACAACATCCCTGAATATCAAATGTAACATGAAGCTCTGTGAGTGTGGTGGCTTGTTCCCAAGAAATGTCAACTCTTCTGCTATGCAGCACATAGCAAAGACAGGATAGACAGCCATCTCCCAATATGTAACTGCTAGTCTGCAGCCTAAAAATGAGACACAATAGTATAGGTGACAAAAAGCAATAATACTTGGTTGAGGTATTAACGGATGAAGATATTACCTCTGTGTACAAAAAGTCTGTGCTCTGCTGATACCAGCACTTTATAATCTGCATGTTTCTCTTTGATGATTTTCTTCTCATACACAGCCTTAAGGGTGTCTACAGAGAAGATTAAGACAAAAGAGGTTTTTAGTGGCAAAGCAAAAGCACAATCTGCCCCAGCTTTACGGAGTGTTTCACAGAGGAACATTTATACCCCAACGCTCATGTCCTAATAGAATACCTAAACCATGCAACTAAAAAGAGAATAATTTGGAATTTACAGAAATACAAGAGAAAGATAAAAATTGGCATTAAGAAAATGCAAAAAGATTTTAGGCAGCAGGCTTGGCAGTATTTCACTACACTGAACTGATTTGCTAATTGTATTTTATTAGCTGAATCTTGTTTTCTTAGCATGAAAGATTAACAACAGCTATTTTTTCCTTTCCCTTTTTGGAAGCAGAAGCTCTCCTAAGAGCCTCTCCAGACAAAGTCATACTAAATAATACTTTATGAAAGTGGATTGGATAAAATTTGGAGATGATTGATGACAAGATTGCTAGTGGTTGTCTGTGGGATATCTCAAGCTTTCAACTGTTCTGTTGGGAGTATCATGCATAACACTCCTGCCACATAGATCTCAACAAGGCTGCTCTAGAGAGCCACAATATTTAAATGTCCCTTTTAACAAGAATATTCATAGTGCGCTGGAGATAGCTTTGCTAGGGCTGAGCCTTTATGGAAACATCTGTTAATCAAATTTTAGTTTTGTTTTGTCTTACTTAATTTTTAAGTCAGAGTACATATGTATGTATGCCATGACAAGAATCAAATCCTCTTGATTTTTGATAGATCTGTCCCACCGTATGATATTCCTATGTAAGCATCAACTCTGAGCATAGACTGGGGAGGAAAATGCAGTATTCAACAGAAGTGCTAAATTTAAAAAATACTAGAGGTTGTACATACAGTCCATAACTTTTCTATTTAGGCTGTTAAGTATGTCTGTGGCTGACTTTGAAGCTTCGTGACTTTGTCCCAAGAAATAAAATAGCCTATCTGGATGTAGACTAGTGCCTATCTAGGTTTTACTGATCCCATTATACTCTACTTCAGGGGAGAAATGTTTGTGGAGATTAGCTATTGCCTGCTGTAGTGCAGGAGAAGCGGGTAGACACAGAAACCCCAGCATGGGTCAGCCCAAACTCAAAATCAACAGCATTAGGATATTATAGGAATTGATGAGGGCTTCAAGCACTGGGCTCCTCCCAGGAAATACATTTTCAGGAAACAGTATAGTACTGCTCATCCAGAGTATAGATTCAAAAGAAAGTATTCACTGCTGTTGAATGTGGCTTCTCTCACAAAAAATCAGTGTACTTAATGCAGAACTGAAGGTATGAGAATCAGAAATTTTGTAAGCTTCCTGCTTGGTTGAATTTTTAACATTTCATTAAATAATTCTTTTTTTCAAGCATATTTTACCGTTCAGAATGTAAGGACTATCCTCTTTGTATACTTTAATGCCTTTCAGGACAATTATAATTACTGTAGGAAAACTCATTGTAGTGATTAGCTTTTTATCAATGAGTCTCAAAGCACTACCTAAAGGAGCTGAGAATTATTATCCTTGTTTTATGTGTGAGGAGAGAGTCAAAAGATGATGAAAAGGCTGGCAAAGGACAACTGGAAAAGTGTAACAATGGCCAAAATAGGAACAGAGATGAGGACAAGCCTCATGCATTATCCAGGAGGCTGTTCTTCCTCATTCTTTGCTTTCTAGTGATGTTTTCACTCAAAGATTAATATTCAGGTTATATAATTTAGTTCTGTTTTTCACAGACATAGAGAACTGCATAACTTGGGGTTTATATTTAATGCAGAAATTATGCATGTATTAAAACACTGAGCAACTGCCTCCCCTTGAAGGCCAGTGCTCCTTACCCAGAGATTTCTTAATCAGACATTTGCTACATTATGCTCCCTAATGCAGAATTAAGTGATCTATTGAGTCCTTCCCCTTCCATGAACATGACTATGCCAAAACCAGTAGAATAGTTAGGTTATTTATAGTAAAATTATTTCCAATTATTTATAATACGTGTTATTTACAATTATGGAGTCAGATTTGTCTGACAAAAGGAATTTTCCTTTCATCTCACATGTGCTATTCTGTTTAAAACATGGTAGATAATTTTAATCCAAATGCATCTCACCACCAGCTAGGTACAGACTAACCCACCTATTACCCCCAGAGGGTCACTGAGAACATTAAATCTGAATTGCCTTTTAGAGACGTCTTTCCCTCTCACTTGAATGCAGGCACAACTTGTGGTGACCAGTATCCAACCCTGAGTGTCTCAGGAACTCCAGACTAGGTAGGAAAGGCCTATTGGTCTGTTTAGGGAGAGAGAATATCCCTCGGATTTTTTGTGTGCATAGTTAAACTTGTCAGTGAAAGAGTATGTCAGCAAGTCTTCAGCAGAGGTTACTGCAGCAGGTGGCATTGCTGAAACCTGTGTTTCCACCGGAATGAATCATTCAAGACAACGCTGGTTTTATACAGTGCTCCACAGTGTGTCCTCAGAATGGGGAGAGCTGACATGTTGTTTGAAAAGGTCACTTAAAACCTATAGGCAGTTGGCAATTATTAATATTCATTACTTGTCTAAGGAACTTTACGTGAAGATAGTCCTTAAAGCTTGTGAGCTGACAGATAAAACTGATAAAGTTCCTGTTCCTATCTGTTAGAAACTTTTGTTTTCCTTTTCCTTCTTTGAATTTATTCTGTGCATCATGTTTTTGCTGAACAATTTGGAAGCAAGAGGAAATTATATTACTATTATTATTATTTGGAGCTATACAATTATACTATTAAGGTTAATGATGCTAGCAATTAAAAGGCATCTAGTTATTTGGAAACTGTCAGTTGGGACAAATTGTTCTTTAATGTCTCTACACATGGATTACTTTGATGGGATTGTAGGAAATCGGTAGGTCAGTGCAATATTTCTTGTTGCTTTTTTCTGTCAGGAGCCTTTCCCTGCTGCCCTTGAAAAGTATTGTAGGAAAGTATAAACCACATTATACCATCCCTTATCTTTCTTATGGGTATTACTTACAAATATTCTCATTAACTCTTTGTCAATGAATTATGGACCAGCTATTTATGGTACAGAATTATAAATTGTCTGTGAATGTTTGTGCTCATGGGTTTCTGGCTCTGAAATTGCCTCTTTTTTTACAAAACTGTTAGCTGTAAAATGTGTCTGGTTTTCTAGGGGATGAGTGGCTTTATCATGTAAGCCTCCCAATAAGATTTTGTCTTTCTGGAAGATATTGCAGTGCTTGAAATTTTCTATTCCTCATGAAAAATAATTGCAAGTCCCAGGCAAGTTGCTCAGTTGTGCTTACATAGAGCCACAACTTCATATGCAGCCAAGAGAGAGGAATATCTATAAGCTCAAAATTTTGCAATCCCTAGTTTTGGTAAAGTCCATGGTGAGACACCGCTGTTTTCTGGTACTCCACGCTCTGTTTTGACTCGTCATTAGACGTCCCTCAGTAAGCATATGTAGTGATACCTGCAGTGGTTTTCCCTGGAATATTGTCAGGTTTATTTTGGGCAATTAGATGTAACAGCATCAACATTTAGAGTATTGCTTGTATTCCCTGTACTCAGTTGTAATGGGTTGAACCTGTGTGACTGACAAGTTTCCGAGCCAATCACTTTTGCGGTTTAGCATATAAAAGGCCCAGGCAGGGTGGGAATTTCCTCTTTGTCTTTGGGCCCAAGGG
>VYZQ01052826.1:0-17814 GCA_013400655.1 Mystacornis crossleyi | reverse complement strand
TAACTCATCCTTAAAAATTAAAACCCCATTTTCTCCTATGGCCTGTGATTTTTGCAGTATGGGAAACCTGTGAAAAATTCATGGGAAAGATACCTTTGTCACTTTAACAGATTGTTTCTCCGGGCGGACTGTTAGTTTGTGAAAACTCTATGGCACAATAGAAGAAACCTCTTTTCCTAAAGCATAAATAGACTTTTAAAAAGTACAACTCTGACCAAAATACCATGTTCTTGTTTTGTTTGCACTTGTGAAAGGTTTATGGTAAAGAAAAAGAACTTAGGGGAAAAGAAAAAGTGTTTTAAAGGCTTACTTTAATTTCTTATCAATCCTTTTTTCCATTCTGTTAATAATAAACTTTCTGTTATGTTAAACCTGCTTAAGTGTGAACCTTGTTTTGCCCTGAAATTTCCATACATTTTCCTCAATGAATCCATGTTCCACTTACACACACAGATTTCGTGTGTTTGGCATTTAAAGCAGCGTCAAACCACGACATCAGTAAAGGGAACAGGTGGTTAATACTGATAATACATTGAAATGAACACATGTGGATGCACAAATACATAGAAATATCTAGGGGATAGTTGGCATGATTTGTTGAAACTACTCTCATGCCAACTAACAGTTAAAGGTTAAAAAAGAAGGTTTCATTTGTTTCTAGTCTCAAAGTGATGAACCACAATGAAAGATCAGTGTCCTGATCTAGGAAACATTTCAGGTTAAAACGTTATTTGGATGCTTGAAGTTAAGAACAGCACTGGAAGAAGTACTTAGAACTGAACTGCAAATAGAAGGCGCAGCGGCAATTGAGGTAGATGCTCACCTACCTTCTCTACGCAACTTCCAGTAGAAAAAAAAATGTCACAGCAAAACCCAAAGTATATATTAAACTTTGTTTTCAGTGCAGGTGAAATGCAGTTAAATGGGAATGCAGACAGTGGTCTTGGAATTAGAGCAGCACTTAATGACTTGCTGGTGAGCTTCAGTGGGAGCCTATGCAAAGCACCTAATCACAAAGATCCATCTTAATTTACCTCCTTGTAGTAAATGGGGTACTTGCTAAAACTACTCTGTTTGTGTTCCTTTAAAAGTGTAAATATCTTTTATTGATTCATCCTGAAAAGCAGAGAAGCTGCAATGGGATGGAACCAAATGCAGAAAGATTTAGAGAAGTTAATTTTTTAAATTATGCCCTGTTCCAACTTCCCACCAACTTTTCCTTTCCCTTTAAAGGACAATAAAGTCTCGCCAAGGAGTCTTACGCTCATTTAAGTGGTGAATAAACATTCTTTAGAGTTTTCATGTTCATTGCAAATACAGATTCGGTTTGCAGGCAGCTCTCTAAACTAGCTCAAATCTGAATTTTACAAGACAGGAAAAATCCTCCCACTTTTAATAAGAAACTCCAAAAGTGGTTCCTTTCCCAAAGGCTAGAAATTCAAACTATTTATTCATTTTTTGTTTTTCTAAATAATTGCATAGTTTAACATAACTGTCCAATGAATATTGTTTATTTAGTCTTGATATTTAATTGCTCATGCGAAAAAAAATCCAGGTTTTTGCAACAACTTTGAAATCTGTTTGGGAAAATAAATACAGTAATTAGAAATTAAAAGTCCTGTTGCTCAGTATAATAACTCCATTCGTTTTAAACAATAAAGTGGAGCTAAGCTTTGTTCCTTAATTACTATTATTATTATTTTTCTTAATATGTATGTGGCCCATGCCTGTTTCCTGCCTGGGGCATCACGTTTGCAGAAGCTGGTCCTGAGACTGTCTCCAGCCAGTTTTGCCTGTACACCATGGTGCATAGCTCATAAAGAACCAGGTGATTGATTACACTGCTAGAATGAAAGGATAAATGAGAAAACATTTAACTAACCACAGGAAACCTAATTATAATCAAAATCAAGTTATATTTTCTCCTAATTTCTGAAATATTTCTGGTGTGGGAATTATTTTTGCATCACTAGCTGTAATTGTTTCTTAAGTATATATAAACCTTTTCACAGCTGCAAGTTTCAGCATGAGATGGGAGAATCATCTCAGGCAAAGCCTCAGCTGCAGTGCTACAAATTCTGGATGCTCTAGGGGTGTAGCCTCTCAGTTCGGTCCATACTTTCCTCAAGAGCAATTCTGAGTTCAAATATATGCATGTGTTTTGGATTTCCCAGTACAGTGGGTTCAAATCTGAGCTCTACTGCTGGGCAGAACTATGTTTTAGGTCCAGAAAAAACAGTCATATAGTGTCATGACTGTGACCTCTACCAAATGAATATCTGTCAAGAACCTAATGAAATCTCTTTTATATAGCTACAGTGATGTTTTTAATGAGGCAGAACTAAACTCCAGCTAGGCAGTAAAGCAAGGGACCTCCTATGCATGCTCTACACAGTGATCAGGAGCAGTGAGTCAGATATGGTGAACTTAGGACAAGTGTGTGTCATAGGTGCAGGAAGTTTCTCAGAGCTACTGCTGGATGTTGACTCTGGGAGGCCTTTCCTAAATGGCTTCTGCCCTCAAGATTGTGAAGGTAAACCCTGACCAACCACGCTGACCAAGCTCATTATAAGGCAGATGAGCAGTATCACTCTGATACTACTGCTCAAGGTATCTTGACTTTGTATCTTGATCAACAAAAATAAAAAGGATTTCTCTAGGATGTGTTAACTCGTGTTAGCCCCCTTGCTCCTGGCAACAGCTGCATTTGTTTTCATTCAGCCAAAGCAAAACCATAGTATTTTTTTTTTCAGGGAGTGAACACTGAATTGCCTAAAAAGACCATTTCCTGATTGGGAGGGTTGAGGACCCACAGGCATCCTCTGATTCAGTGATGCCTCTGTGTGGAAAAGGAAACTGCCTATCTATTTTTTCCAAAAAAGCAAGGAAAGTATTGCCCTTCTCTGTGCTCCCCTGACCACAGGGGAGACGTGTCCTGTTGTGGTCCAGGAGGTTGCAGGGTACTCACTAGGAGGGACCTGGAGGGCAGCTGAACTGCAAGGATGCAGGCCACTAGCAGTTCCTACTCATGCAGGAGTTTAGACACCAGCCAGCCTGATCAAGAAACTTACGGAACTCTGGCACCCTAAAGATGCTGCTTCAGTACATCCTTGCATCAGGGGCTGACCCTTGGCTTTCCATGCAGAGGATAAAGCCCATCCCAGGAGGCAAGAATTCCTGTTGACGGAGAGAACGCAAATTCATACAATGCTTTGCCTGTGCATAAAGATAAACTATTCTTTGCATTTTTAGTCGACTGTGTCTTTAATTGCTTTTTATTAAGATCTGAGATGCTTTTCAATAATTCTGAATCCCCTTGGCAATGGCTTTCTAAAATCCATGAAGGGTATGTAAGAGTAGACTTTTTGATCTGATCAAAGACACAAAAAAATCGCTTGCCACATGCACCATTTTTATCAGAGGCGATTGAAGAGACTGAATGCATTTCAGTATCTTCATTGAACTTGATGTCACTTTTATATTTCCTCACTCTCTCTGTTAAGTTTCAGGGGAAGCCAAATTTCTCCACTAAGGGGAGTGTGTGGAGTAGTTGGCAGTAATAAGACTTGAGCCAGAGGATGACAAGTGAGCTGAAGAAGCCCAGCAGCAATGCCTGTAAGAATAGTGTGTCACGGAGATCATTTTAAGGCTGTTATTGATTAGGAGAAGATGAATGTGTCTTTTAATGGTATTCTTTGGTGTATCATTGATCTTCATAGAGCCCTACCAAGCTGCCTTCGGGTGCTTCACTGAGAGCACCATATGTTGTAGCCTGTGGCTGTGCGGTGATAAATTACACAGCACCAAGCTGCTACTGAGCGCTTTCCTCTCCCTTCAGCCTTTTCCCCAAAAACCTGCCTGCTGCCCTGGCCCAGGAGCCAGTGCTGAACTTGTACACAGCATCTCTTTGTTTTCTTACATATCTGGTAGTGCTCATGAATATGCTGTTGTGACTAGAGTAAAGCTTCTGAAAGTCAGTTAGAGAGTAGTAAGAGACTGGCTTGCCCCTTCTATACAATGAATTGCTTGCAAGTTATGTTTTCTGTTTGTATTTGTTCTCAAATAGCAGGGCGTGCTTCAAAACAAACATTAGGATTACAGCTGTATTGATCTCCTGGATTGATTGGGCTGACCCTCTCTGTCATGGTCGGAAGGTAGCAGGTGTGTTCCTGGAGGCAGTCCCTAGCAGGAATGGCATTCAGTCCCAGGCACAAAATGTTTCAAACAGATGATAAGCATCTATTCTAAATGTTAGTGTGTTTATATAAAATCTGATTAAAGAACATTTTAAACTTTGTGAACCATAATTATTTCCGATTGGTACTTTCCTTCTGTTTCAGAAGTTTTCTGTTTCATATGGCATGAATAAATAAACATTGTGCAGAATGGCTTCCAGAAGAAGCCATTCTGCAGAATTAAAAAAATGTGATCATTTGTACTTTTTCTTGTTAAGGCAGCTGGGTAACTCACATGATGAAATTTAATGCTTCTTTATATGCAGTAAAAATTCATGCCAGCCGTTCGATAACCAATATGTTTTGTATTGTTTCTTGCCATGACATAGAACAAGGCTGTTTCTGAAAATCTTTCAGTTGAGTGCTATGCACATGGAGAATACTAACTATGCATGTATTCTGGAAGTACCTCTTTTTAAGAAAAATGTCAGATTTTTTTCATAGTTTTTGTTGTCTTCATTTTAATGCGTCAAGAAGCTACCGCAAATCACACAGATGCATTTATTTCTGCATATTTTGCATTAATACAGCTTTGAGACATACTCTTTCACAAGAGAATGCATTTGGTATGAATGCTTAAATAAAACTTTTCTTACCCATGAAAGGTAATTAGGTGTGGAGCTCCCAGAAGTGTACCGTTGTGTTATAGCTAATGACTATGAAAATATCAGGAAGGTTTAAAAAAGGTTAAACTGGTTTTGGCAGTCTATATTGATACTCCCAAGTAACTTACCACATTGACATTAATTACTTTGGGGTCTAAGTGAAATTATGGAAGCATTCAAATAATTGTACTGCTTTCCCTTTTTTAATTTAAAAATGTAATCATAGACCTTAAAAAAAATCTTTAAAAATTTTTTAAAATGTGATTAATTAAACATTTTTCTCATTATTGAGAAGAGCCCCAATTATGCCATAGTTCAGGTATGATTTAAGTTCTTTGTCTCATCTTCAGGCGAGGCATAATTTCCATAATGACTTTTGGTGGCTCGTGGCAAACCATACTTTCCGGGCAATAAGGAGTAATAATTCTTCATGGGATCAAAGACAGTCCGATTATGCTTAACATATATTAACAAAGTGTAACGGGATCTCGCCACGGTTTGTGCCAGTGTGGCTCAGGCTGGAGTGGCACCTCCTCACTGCTGCTTCCTCACTGCTGGCAGCTCCCCTGCAGGACTGCCCTTCAGTTGTCTCGGATGTCAGTAAGTTCTCCTTGTGACTCTTAATGGCCTCGGCCACCGGTGCTATTGAGGGGTGTCTCCCAGCCTGTTGTGCCATCTCACTGTGCAGCTTTTTCAGAGGGAAGTAGTTTGCTGCTGCCCGAGGGCTTTCTCTACTCACCATTTCAGCCAAAACACATGTAAAACCGTAGATATTTTAGATCTTCCTGCAGATTTCTGCTTTCCAGGGGACAGAGGTCATTGGTGAAGGTAAACTCAGTTGTCTGGAAACAACCCAGAGGTCCATGTGGTACCTCCAGATTTTAAACAATGCTGGGAAGCAGAGGGTGTTGCCCCCCAAATACTTCCTGGGTTTAAATAAGGACTGCTGCAATCAGGACTCTCTCTTCTGAACTCATCTCACTTTTTTCATCCATAAGGACTTTTTTCCCAAGAGTTCCTTGACAATTCAAGTTGCAAATCTGCAGACTCTGGTATATAAGCTTTTCTTGGTGGCATGTTTATTAATCTCAGTTGTACTGCATCTCTAAAATTGGGCAAGTTTGGCATATTTGCATTATCAGTGTAATCTAAAGCCTTCTGACATAACCAGGCTGAGTGTCTCCCAAGTATTCAAAAGAAGAAATATTCAATTTCTTGTAATTCTGTAGATGTGATGAGTTCTTTTAATTATGACTTTTTTTCTGTGCTTCTATCGGTAAATGACATGTTGGAGGAAGTCTGTGCAAAATTTTTGCACTTTGGCACACGTTTCATGATTATTCTTATCTCTTTTAAAATAACTAAAAAGATAAATAAATTGTTCAATAGTCCAGGCTTGGCTCTTACATCAGGTTTGTCCCCTGCAGTCATGATCCTCCCCCTGTTGGGTGACAATTTAATTATCCTGATGGGTAGTGGTGAACACACAGTGTAAGGTGATTTGTCAGGTAATCCCATGTGTATTAGAGGGAAATGCAAATATTAAATGTCAGTTCAGAAAGCTGAATTATGCTACACACCCAGTGGGTTGCCAGGACAGGCTATATGCCTAAGTGGTTGGTTCCATCATATCCTTGACTTTTTTCATCTTGTGTCTTCTCCAGGTTTCACGTGAGGGAAAGGCAGAGCTCCTCCACTAGAGGCCCTAGAGGCAGCACACACAGGGAGCACCGAGATGCTGGGTGGGCAGTAGAGAGTTCTCTGCCATTCTCCAGTGATACTCGGTGCCCTTGGCTTCTGCAGATCTTGAGGGTCCCAGGATCTGCCAGTAAGCCTACTGAATGAAGGGGTGGTGTCCCACATGCAGCTTCCAAATTCCACAAGAACTTTCAATTCTTTAAAACACTGCCTATTTTCTTTCGGCCCATACCTGAATCTTACTTGAATTTGACTTTTGCTGGCTGTTCTTCATGCAGCACCAATGGAACTTTGGGTGATGGAAGAAGCTGGTCTTTCAGGGTCCAGCAGGATGTTTTTTCCTTTGCTGTGGAAAGATCTTTCATCTCAGTGCAAGTATTCAAACCGAGATCTTACAAAGGATAATCCCTAGTCCCAGCAGGACTCCCTGTGCCTGCTTTCTGAACAAGCCAGCTCAGAAACAAACAGAAAGCACAGGTTCTATGTTCAGCAGTGCTTTGTGAATTTTATACGAACATGGTAGTTTCTGAAATTATAATAATACTGTGAAGTGTTTTAGAGCAGAAAGTAGATGTTGGTTGATCACAGAGGCTGTCAGGACTAGTATCATTGACATCTTTTTGGTTGAGCAGCAGGACAACAGGGAACCAGAGAAGATCTGTCCTCAATTTCTAAATATTGCAATACTCCAGCCAGGACTTAAGACATCATCTCACAGCTCTGCAGAGCTCTCAGAGCTCTTTCTCAGTCTCCATCATACTGGTTTTTTTGGTCACTGAACCACAAAGTGAATGTTTTCTCAGTTCTCCTCCTGAAAGGGTTCTCTTCAATCTGCTTGGCCAGTCTGGACATGGGTGAACCCTGTGCTTGGGAGGATAATTCTGTGCAGTGACAAGTGGTGTTTTCTGGTGACAATTGAGTCTGCATGTCTGTCTATTTGTGCTCACTTTCAATCCATAAAATGACAGGTAAAAAAGTCTATTGCTAAGCTACAAAACTAGTAACTGCAGATTTATATGAGAGAAAATTATTGCCTGACAGTGCATTTGCGATCTGAAGAGGTGTTGTGCTCAGTTCCTGAAGCAGTGGGAGAAGGGATCATGTTTGCTTTGCTTTGCAATGGCTCAGTTGCATAAAAACCTTTCCCATTCAAGTATTTCCGAATCAGCCTGTACCTCTTTTACCAGCAAGAGTCATATTTTCTTTCTTCTTTATATTTTTATTTTTCTTTGTTGGCATCTTCCCAAGACTGACTTTCACCTCTGTGACAGATGGAGTGGTGGTGGAACCTGCATCCATTTCAGCATGCCCACAGCAGGTAATAGGGCAAGAAGACTCTGCCTCGCTCACTTGTGGCTATATTTTTAGATAACATTCGCTGCTCATATGTGGGACTAGATTTTCCAAAGGCTGCTGAGTCCTTCTGGAAAAGAACTGGGTGCCTTCTCTCAGCCTGGCAATGCCCCCTCCACGTACTGAGGCTGGACCCCTGCAGCACGCTGCAGTGACCACGCCAGAGCACTGTTAGATTTTACATGCAGCAGTGTCATCTGCCCTTGTCTGTGTGACTGCATGGCCTCTGAGCTTGTGTGAGTGGCAGAAAAAGCTAGAGATTGAGGATAGCCACCAACATCCTCCCTGGTCAGAAGCATTATCCACAAGGAGACCAAAATCTATTGAGGAGGTCACCCTGCAGATTTCTCTAAGGCAGTCAGGCAGCAATTTTCTCTCATATAAGTCTGCGGTTATTGGAATTCATACCTTAGCAATGCAACCAAGTTTTACCTGTCAATTTACAGATTGAATGTGCACACAAAGTGGACTTGAACTGGAAGAAAGTTTTCAGTGTTGGAAGCGTGGAGGGAACAAGATGACTGGTCTGTTCTCCTGTGGTCCGCAGTGAACAAAAAGCTTGGGGCAAGGGGAAGAAATAGCTAATGCCAGCTCTGCTGTCTCAGCCAGCAAGGCAGCCTGTTAGCTAAGCTCCTAAGCTTTTCTTCTGGCATTATATAAAAACACACTGCTGTGGCTGAGAATTATTAACATCCAGTTGTGTGGCCTCTGCATACCTGCAATGAAAGGGAATGTAATAAAAGCAGATAAATCACTTGTCTTTGTGATTTTTTTCTTTAAAAAGTGTGAGCAGGTGTTCCTGCCAACATATTCTAGTCTATGACCTTTAGTTTAAAGGAGTTATTTTGCATTATTCCTCACTTTACAGCTTTAAAGACATAGTAATGAGGTACTCTCTGTGCATCCTCCTACTCAGAGAAGCTATATTGAGAAGTACAGCTGCAGCCAGCGGGGTGTTAATCACCACTTACCGACAGGCAGGACTAACACAGGCAACTGGAGAGTGTGCTAATTTTCAACAGGACATCTACTCTTGCTAGCCTGTCTCCCATTAATAGGGTAACATTTGAAACGCTCAAGCATGAGCAATTTTACCATGGAGAATAGATTTATATAAACAAACATTATTTTGGGGTGAAATTAGCCAAGGCATTAAGTTGATAAACACAACAGCAAGCAATTCCGATGACAAGAATGCGAGAGGAATATGGCGGTTTTCTGTGAGACACGGAGTACCACCCTCAGCCTGGGATGGTGGGCTTGGTGAGCTGTGGGCTGGCTTACAGTAACGTGAGATTTCCCTGCACTCCGTCAAGTTGAGGGATTTACTGTCTTCCTGCCTCTTGCTGCTGGCCTTGACAGTAGGGAGTTTCAGTGTCTCGTGTCGTTTCAGACAGCTATCATTAGGACAGAAGTTATTCAAGATAATAATTAAATCCTTGTACCAGAGTCCCATCACAGTGTTATCTCCTACAAATTATGTCGTCTTCTGGATCTTCACAATTTGCTCCTTGATAAATTTTAATTTTTAAAAAAGCCTGCTTCCATTAGGGGTAACATTACAAGCACAAAGGAACACATTAATTTTGAATCTGTATTACCTTTTCCAGTATTACTCAAAATTTAGATTGTCTTGAGTACCAGGGGACCAGTATGATGGATCCCAGTGACTAATCGCAGTAGGATAAGAGGTTATTACATCCCAAAGAATTATGAGTCTCATAAAATATTATTAAAAGTTAATGTGTTTGATTTTTCTCTTAAAATTATTCAAACAATTTTACTATCACTGGGTAGCTGACAATTTACAAGAGGCTAATCAGAAAATATTCCAAGGAAAATGTGAATGCATAGCTTTTAGATTGTTTCATTATGTGTTATTTTACATTTGTTATGACTTTTAAACTTAATTATCTCACAGGGTAGATAGCGATGCACTTGGTGATTTGCCAGATGCCGAAATATTAAAATATAATGACTCATGGTGGAATATATGCATCCAGATATTTTCAGTGTTATTGCTTGCCTTTTAAAATATTTAGATCCAGAGCATGAATTGACACTAGCTCTCTCTTTGTTTTAATAGCTCTTTAAATAGGAAGAAAAAACCCCATTTTAAAGAGAAACAAGAAAATGGCTAAAGAGCTTTGAACCTCTCATAATGGTGCTTTGGCTTCTCTTGGCTTGCCCTCATCTTCAGCAACTAGATGATTACATATATCAAACCACCTCCCAGATCCAATTCAATGAACATTTGTTTCTCAAAGAAACACCCAGAAGTCTGAGGGAAATTTGACGACTGATTTTCCTTTTCTGATGTTTTTATTATTTGCATGTGTACTGGGTGTTCTGTGTTTCAGAGACTGCTCCTAATCTTTTTATGATGAAGTCTTTTGCTTTGCAAGTGAGAAGAGGAAAAAAAAATAACCCTTCAACTTGAAGCATTTAGCAAGCTTCCTTTCTACAGTTTTGTCTTTAAAAGGCAGGGAGAAATAGGTTAGGCAAGTTATATTATCTCCTGTGTTTCAGATTTAATTTATGAATGTATTGGATGTGATAAGCAGAGAGGTGGGGTGGTGCTGGCGTTTTTGACTTCATGACAGACCATGAATGGTGCAAGGAAAATACCTTGGGTGTGAATATCCAGTACTCACTCATGTACCATCTCTTCTTTAATCAGAACACTATGAAGTAAAAGCAGATTTTTGTCTGTAAGCAGTAGATTGTTTTGGAAAGACCTGTTGATGGATCAGGAGTGGCCAGAGACATAGGGGAGATGGATGCAGTTTTTCTCTCTCCCACGGGTTCCTTGCGTGATTGTGAGATAATCTGATCTCTTTCTAAAACCTAGAATGACAGTATATTCCTGCTTGGATGGCATGACACGTCCATTCTTTGGACTCAAACACTGTGATGGCTGGATGCATACAAGTGTCTGGATAGGTCATAGCATGGGCATCGGTTTTAGCAGCACGGTGCACCAGCAGAAGTTGCTATTGAGTCTGGAGGTGTTGCATCCTCCCACAGAAAATTTCCTTCATTTGCTTCTGCTTTAATCCTTTTAGCTTTCTACAGACCTAGTGTACATCCTGTGATTGAAGTAATTAATGTCAATCATTCAGTGGACACAGAGGATGGCATGCTTAGGAAGACCTATGGGGAATTAGAGTTGCACAGACCTTCAGCAGCAACAGATTTCTTTTTCCTGCTGAATGTTGGTACTTGGGAATAGGCAGGTAAAAATAGATCCAGAGGACAGATAAAAGACTACATTTACAGCAGCTGAAGGATATGACAGTTTAAAGCAGTAGGTTTTTGCTTTGTGTAACAGCCCTGCCATATTTTGAGATGCTTATGGAGAAGGTATTGCTTTGGCTTGCCTCTCAGCCTGCAGGTTCTTGGCTCCCTTATATTTACAGTTTATAGTTTGATGTGGAACTGAAACTGAAAAAGAAAAAAAACGAGGTGTTTTAGAGAGAGGCAAGGATACAGTGAATGAAGGTGGGATTTCCTCTGACACTGTAGTATCTGAACCAGAAGAAAGCTGACTCACCTTCTCTAACTAAACCCCGATGTACAGATTTGTCTGGGGCCCATTCCTGCTGCAGCAGGCTCACTCTCATGGTGGCCAGCATAACAAAACTGTTGCACTGGCCTTGTGAGGAGGAGATGCTGCTCCAGATTGTGTGGGGTGTTTGCAGCATTTAAAGGCTGTGTGATCACTCGGGCATCAGCTTCACTGTGCTTCAAAACCTGCTTTGTACCAAGCCCAGTGCTGTTGGCTATGGGTCAGCCTCACTGTTAGCGAGAGGATTCATAACTTGTGGTAGCACGGCAGCTTATCACAGGGGAGGGCTGCGCTCTGCTGAGATAAATTACAGTGCCAGCAGGCAGGAACTGATGCCAGTGATTAAACCGATCGCCTGCTCTCACCACTATTCAGAAAAAGAGAAAAGATTTTTACATGTGGAAACTTGACAAGGAGTTATAGAAGGAAATAAATAAAAACCACACTTCTTTCTTCTTTTTGTTTTCGTTCAATTCCATATCCTCCTTTGAGGTATTTCTGAGGAGGTGTATGCTCTGCTGAGCAGCAGAGTGTTGTTTGGCAGGTGTCACCAGGTGGCACTGCTTTCAAAATGTCATTGTGTACTTGGAAAGGCAGAGATTGGCATCTCTTTCCTGCTGACATTTTAATACACCTTTCTGATGAGGCCATCGCTGTGCGAGAGGCCACAGAGTTTGCTTTCGGCCGATATCTTTGATTGAAGTTGCTCCCTGGGAACAGGGCACTGGCGTTTGGCTGAGTGTCTTGAAAGAAGGGATCGCCTGCATGTTATTTATGACAATCTCCGCTCCAGGATGAGTGTCTAAATGTAAATTACTCAATTTGCGTTTAGAGTATATCCACTCTGATTTCTCCTCCGCTGAGAAACCAGTCTGCAGGGTGCTGACATCTGCTAGCATTCAGAAAGGAAGCAACACATGTTCCTAGAAGTTAAAAATGGAAGAGACATATTGCATTTTCTAACATTGTTTTTCCCTCTGCTACTGCCAGCGTTTATTCCCAGTGCTTAGATCTGGTTATGCTTAATACAACTCCAAGTGGCTTAAGTTAGCACAGTTGCCATAATTTCTCAGAGCAAATACTGCTGCCACCATCCAGGTATCTTTTTTTTTTTCTTTTTTGTTTAATTTACGAGGGTTATAAATTATTGTCATGTCTTTCCTTACTGTTTAGCCATTTACTTTTGCCTAATTGATTTCTTTCCCTGCTTTGTTTGTGTGCGTTAAATTGTAAAGTTTTAAATTGCATCATTTTTAAGGGACCCCATTCCACAACCATTGGCATTAAGGAAGGTGATTGTTCCCCTCTGGTCAGGACTGGTGGGACCACATCTGTGGTGGGACAGTGTGTCCAGCTCTGAGCTCCCCAACATAAAACATGGGCATACTGGAGCAAGTTTAGTGAAGGATCACTAAAGTGATTAAGTTCTGGGGCACTGGACATATGAGGAGAAGCTGAGAGAGACGGGAGTCTTTGGCTTTGGAGCAATAAAGACTCAGCAGTGAAGACTCAGGAGTTTCCAACGCGTACAATACCCAAAGGGAGGACACAAAGAGCACAGAGCCAGGCTCTCCTCAGTGGTGCCCAGGAACAGGACCAGAGGCAATGGGCACAAACTGAAACACAGGAGGTGTTTCCTGAACATCAGGAAACACTTTTTCACTGTGACAGTGACTGAGCACTGGCGCAGGCTGCCCAGGGAGCTTGTAGAGTCTCCATTTGCAGAGATACTCAAAACCCAACTGGACATGGTCTGAGAAAGCTGCTGTAGCTGACTTTCACTGTCCTCAAAATTTAAGAAGCAAGAGTTAATGTAGCCCAGCTACAAAGATTTACTTCTGTCCTGTCAACACTTTGCTGCCAAACCCTCCAATTTGTTAGTATTTTTTCTTATCTCAAAATGTTGTTATTAACTGAGACATTAATATGCTTAAGTCAGCAGTCGTACCATACAATGGGATATTTCTGGGTGTGAAGTGACAACTTTCCCCTTTTTTTGCCAAAATATATGTGTAAAAAGCACTTCTCATAGTATTCCATATTCATAGAAGCATCATGGAATGGTTTGAGTTGCAAGGTTCCTCTCAAAATCATAGAGTTTTTACCCTGCTGCCATGGACACAGATATCATCCACCAGGTCAGGTTGCTAAGGGCCCTATCCAACCTGGATATTTCTAAGGCCTAAGGTGTTTCCACCCCTTAAAATACTTGTTTCAGAATATATTTTTTCTCATGCATTTCTATACATTTGTTTCTGGTTTTTTTTTTTTACTAAATTCTTTCAAGTATCTTGATATTGTTTTCATGAAGTTAACTAGATCTTCCAAATTACTGTCATTGTCACAATTAGTCCACTAGCTATCATTTCTCTTAAAGAATTTAATCATCATGTTTTATACTGGATAACATTGCATCCAATAATAATGATCAAAATAGCACCCACTATGAATTCCTACTTGCAATATTTCCAGACTTGATGTTAATTTCTATTTTTTCCCTATAATTTAATTACCAATCTGTATAACCATGTCAACAGCTGAGAAATGTTAGCATTTTTTCATGATTTTATGGGACAATATTAGATTTTGCAGCAGTTTGTATAATTGATTGCAGTCCGTTAATACCTGAACTGTGGTGACTGAAATCCCCACAATTATCTACTGTGCAAGAAGCCAGTCGCCTTCTACTGGGATCTTAGACACTCATTTAAAAGCCTGATTTCCATCCTGTTGATAATACTCATGGTGTCTGAGCTTACAATTTATGGGCAAAATTGCTATCACTCATCAAGCCCTAAGCCCAGGCAGCCCACTACTGCGTTTCTCAAAGGAATCCCTCAATGTTATTGGTTCTTACTGGAAGCAGAAGGAGCTGAGTAGCTCCACACCTACCAAGCACATGCCAAATGGCATCGTAATGTCCTCTGCCAAGTGACAGCAATGAGAAGGTCTTGGCTAAAGCTTTGACACAAAAGTTTGAAAAATAATTGGGCCGTCATTTATTTTGAATGATAAGGCAATAAACCAATGGCTCAGTGGATTTCTGTGCAGCCACGCTTATGAAGCTAGGGAACTCAGTCCAACAATGAACCACAAGTAGCACTCAGAGAGACATCTTTTAAAAGTCAGCATTTTGTGAAAGAAATGATGTAGCTGAGTAATTTTTCCAGTAATGTAATGCATGTTACCTGGGGAAAATGTCTTTCCAGCTGGCCATCAAAGATTGTGACTTGTTGCCATGTTGTTCACCAATTGCTGTAAGGAAAGAAGCATCTACTTAGTGCAGGCATCATTCTGTGTGCTGACGGTCAGTCACTGAGTTGTGTTTGATCTGAGCTCACTGACATCAAGAATTGTGATGGTGGCTGTGGCAGGGGCTTGCCAGCAAAAGTGAATATAACTGTGTAGAGCCCAACTGGAACAGCCTTTCAGAGACAAACTCATTCCATGTCTTGAAGACAGCTGTCTTAGGAGGGGATAAATCATCTCTGAAAGTACCTGCCTTTCTCTGCTTGCTGCAGATGAACTGCCTGAGACTAGGAATTTCACGCTGACTGACAGCAGGTTGAATAAGTCTTACCCTAGAAATCCTGTGAGAAGGAGTAGGTGTCAACAGAAGTCAAAAGGCTGTATGTTAAATTGAAGATGCTTTGAATGTGTTTGCACTGACCATTTGCATCCTGTAATATAGATTAGAAAGGGGGGAGGCTGACATTTTAGAGATAAGAGACAATGAATATCTATGTTTTGAATGTATGGTACCTGTTTTCTATTTCCAGTGCCAAACTCCCCAGAGGAAGGTTTTTATCCACACAATTAAATTAAATTAAAATGTCAAAAGAGTAAGGAAGACTGGACACAGCTGTTCTCAAACCATGGAGATCTGTGTTACTCCGTAGTGCACTGGCAGAGACCACTCCAAAACTCCAGAGCAAGGGCATTTAAAACAAAAACCATTTACAGAGATCAGTTATTTCACTGCTTCACAGCAAAACACAGGCATGGTAATTCTGAGCTTGCAACTGGGAGAAGTAAGAAGAACTTTGACCAACACAGTCTATAAATCTCAGAAGAGATCTCACAAAAATCAGTATTTCAATTTACTGGAGTTCAAGAAAGAAAGAGAATTTCAAGAGTTCAGTAGTATCCTACATCCTTCAAAGACCAGAAGACTTTTTTGTAAAAAGTGAAGATTTTATGGAATTATTGTGTCCAAAGAATCTCCAAAGCTTTGACTGCCTGAAAAAAAAAAGCCATCTCCAGTCATTGAAAAAGAAGAATTTAGATATCAGATATAATCTTGTTCCTAATCATTGATACTATATCCCACAGAGTCACATGATTTTATTTTGGATGTATTTTCAAGATCAAAAATATTAATTTTATCTAAAAATTAAAGAAGTCTATCTTCTTGAAAGGACACTGGCTTGCTCCCTCCTGGTTTACCTTTGCACAGATGCTGCTTGATGTCAGGGGTACAGTGCCTCACTGGGGCTCCCCAGCCTTTCACCTCTGCATTTCAGCCTGGGCTCTTGCAGGTGTTTGGACAGAAGTAGATCTCCTGTCACCTTTGTTTCTCTGCTCCTGTGAGGGATAATGTCTCCTTCTTACAGAATTTTAAGGCCTGAAACAGTCAGGTTTCAAACTCAAAGAAATGCAAAACATCTCCAGAATTGAAATACTGTTGCAACAATTATTTATTTGCTCATATTTACATAATTTACTTGCACTTCGACTGAATAAACCCCTCTCAGAGAAAATAACACCGTGATAGCTTAAATTCTGAGTATATATAGTCTACCTATCATCCAGCTAATTTACTGTGCTAACAACTGTCTCATTGCATAATGAATTAAATAATACCTTTTTTAATGTCCACGAATAATTGAAATGCTGGTTCAGCAAGGCAGTTAAAGGCTGTCCANAAAGGACTTTAATTCATTTGGAAAGACTTGGAGGGATGAGAAATTCTTATGCAGCCTGTGACTTTAAAGGGAGGCCCATGTCAGACTATACAGAAGTTGTGAGAAGCTGTTAGAAATTCGAAACAGAGAACCTTTGTTTTAGGACTGAGATAGCTCATCCTTAAAAAACTGAAAACCCCATTTTTTTTCCTGTGGCCCGTGATTTGGCAGTGTAGGAAGACTGCGAAAGATTCATGGGAGAAACACCTTTTTCACTTCAGCAGATCTTCGCTGGGTGATACTGTTGATTTGTGAAAGCTCTATGACACAATAGAAGAACCTCTTTTCCTTAAGCATAAAAAGACTCTTAGAAAAGGTGCAACTCTGACCAAATACCATGTTCTTGTTTTATTTTCACTTGTGAAAGATTTGTGATAAAAGAGAAAACATTAGGAAAGAAAAGTGTTTAAAGGTTTGCTTTAATTTCTTATAAGTTCTTTTTTTTTATTCTGTTAGTAATAAACTTCCCTTTTTATTGCAACTGCTTAAGTGTAGACCTTATTTTGCCCCGAAATTTCTTTACATTTTCCTTAATAAATCCATATTCCCCTCATACACATAATTAGATTTCATGTATTTAGCATTTAAACCAACGTCAAACCACGACACCTTATTCAGCAAAGTGCACAGGCGCACCTTTAACTTCGTACAAGGTAGTAATGGCAACAAGATGGCCAAGTGGTCCTCATCTAATTGAGCTGTTATTTTTGTCTTCAAGTAACTTTGCCAGTGAAGTTGTGCCCATTAGTGAGTATAAAGTGCTAGGCTGAATTTAAAATAAAGTTTTCTGTGTAGTGTAGAAGTAGGTTTTTAAAGGATATTAATGTTTCTTGTTGGCTGACTGACAATACTTATTTCATCCATATGTCCTCTGGATTAAAAAACGGAAAAGTTTGTATTATTTATGGGTGTATCAAATATTCCTTTTGTATTGGGCATTTTTTCCTCATCAACTATTTGGAGAGAGTTTTTGCACTCAAGAATATATTTCTTCATGAGAAATTGGTGGACAAAAAGAAATGATCTTTCTGTTAATTGTCCATTACCTGTGTCTTAGTTATTCTGAGCATCTGCCACTAAGTGGTGGCTATGAAAACACATTACTGCCTTATTAATGTCAGTCATTTCCTCATTAAGAGTTGTACTGCCTGAAAAACACAATGAAAAATATGAGACAGCCATTTCCAAATAAAAAGTGAGAGTGCCATGGTTTAACCCCAGCTATCAACCAAGCCCCACGCAGCTTCTCACTCACTCCCCCACCAGTGGGATCAGTGAGAAAATCAGGAAGGTAAAAGCAAGAGAGCCCATGGGTTGAGATAAAGATAAACAGGGGAAACAGAAGCCATGCACACAAGTAAAACAAAACAAACAAGGAATTAATTCACTGC
>VYZQ01052825.1:0-11003 GCA_013400655.1 Mystacornis crossleyi | reverse complement strand
TTTACCACCCCCAGAAGCACAGAGCAACTGTGAGCACTGCAAAGCTTTTCTTTGCTTCTCCCTGCCCTCTCTTTCTAGACAGTATGCTGGAGCTGTGCCTTTTGGGAGACCCAGCACAGAGCATGGTGCATAAAACCTGCATTCATCTGCATGAATCTGTCATTGTCAGTGCCGTGGCAACATGAGTAGTTTAGAATTTTTGCATCGTTCATGCACTGTTGGTGCATGAATTACATGCTCGTTGATAAGACTGGATTCTGTTAGGTATAGTTTTACAGTTCTGGTTGGAAGATGGTGCAAGTTCCTAATTTTTTCCGAGAACACACAACCCTCTGGTTTCTATTAGCCCACTTAATCTTTTTTTCATGTTGAATGGCAGTTTACAACAGAAAGTAGAAAAATGCTTGGAAGATGGTATCCGGCTTCCTATGTTGGACACAAAACAGCTTCAGAGTGAGAATGAATGTCTCAAAGAGAAGAATGAGAAAGCCAGTAAGGTTAGTCTGCAAATAATCTTCTGGTGGCATCTTTAATCTTAAATCCTGCACTTCTTTCTTTTTTTTTCACTTTAGAAATAAATATCTCTCTGAAGAATTACATATTTGTTGCAAATTCATATGACTTTCCAATACCTGTCTGTCTCTCTTCAGTACATTTATTTTGCATGAATTTTGTGTTCTGTCAGAGTTGAACTGTCTTGTCATTTGTGTTTTTAAAGGTGCTATTTAAAATCTATGTCTACACATCTGTAGGCTGATTTTTAGACAAGGATCTGAAAATATTCGAGCCTTCTAAATTACTCAATTTTATATTCTAGGTCNGTGTGTCCTGATAAGCCCAAACATCTGTTTCAGCAAATATTGAACCCAAACTCTAGTTTCCACATTCCTATTCTAGAATGTCATTTGTCTATTAGAAGTTGTCTTCCACTGTTAAACTGCTTCCTTTCTCTGCCACAGTAAATAGGAGGCCTGATTCCTGTCAACAACCATGTATTTGTTTGATTAGTTTGCAGTGTATAGAGTGTATCTGTAGAGAAGCAGTAGGAGAATTTAAGTCGCAACATGATGTATGTATGTTAACTGAAAAGGACATTGAATCATTTAAGCTTCTCAGGGTTTGGAGAAGATTATTTTATCAAACTGAGATGTTTGCATGGGGCAGACTGGTATATGCAAAAATTGTGACAGAGGCAAATGTTTCAGGAGTTACATAGTTAAAAAGAAATTCAACTTGAACTTCATAACCTTTCTGAGGTTCTCTGTCCCTTTCTGTAGTTAAGATTATTTACATATGTACTCCATATATATGTTGTGCTTATCAGGACACACAACTTGCTAAATGCATTATCATCAACCTAAACCTTTTCCCGTTTCCTAAACTTCCTGGTCTTTTTCTCACTAACACCTTTATCTTGAGACTAGTGATCTTCAGTGTTTTCTGTGCTTAGCCTGACATGACTTTAGGGAGCTGGGCTGGGAAATGCTGAATAGTTGTGACTGTCTGTGAACAGGGTACTCTTCTGTTCTCCAGGACTTTCTCTTACTTTTCCTCTTGAGGTATTTTATATAAGGACAGAAAATAAGATTTGGAAATGGTGTCAGCCCTCAAATTACTTGTAGACTACAGCAACTTCTTTGTATCCTTGATCTCCCTGGCCTTCCATACTTGTGACCTGGGAAGCATTGAAAATTAGTTCATTAGAAACTGAAATCCTTTATCAGCACAGAGATGCAATTTATCTTCAGCTAAGATGATCTCATTTTATTCCCTGTGTTCTTCCACACTGTAAACTTATGCTTGAGAATATATTTCAGTTCACTGTTTTTAACTTGCAAGCTGAAAACAAATTCTGTTTCAGACAGCAGTTGTATAAAGCAGTATTAGTTTCTATTTGCTCATAATCGTGGTGAAATCATTTTGTATGCTTTTGCTTCATTGATTTGTTGTTCTGAGTGAGAGGGATTAAAATTCTGGTTGGTGTTAACAAGATGCTGTGCTGCCTATCTATATATGCATCTCTAGACAGGGAAAAATTTTAGAAGACAGTGTTTTAAAAAAGAAATTCATATTTACATTACAAAACTTAACAGACCAATTTAGATACCACAAAACTACTACCAAAAAGGAGAGTAGAAGTAAGTCAGATTGTACAATGCCTACGTTACCCAAAGTACATCTATCAATCTTGTCAGTCACAATAAAGCCCAACTGTGCCAGGCTGGGAATATTGCCACCAAGTTGTAACTTTGGAAAGCATATGGAAAAATTAAGGGTGAAGCATGGAGAATTCATATCACCATGAGGAATGTGGAAATCCTAGCGCTGTAGGTTCAGCCAAGCTGTTAAGCACATGTGCTTTTTCTGAGCTTTAAGATGAAGGTAACAGAATGATAGATCTTAGCGGTATCTTTTGAAAATAAACACTGATTTCTACTTCTAGTAGTTCCCATTACATGGAGCAGTTCTTGGATTGAACGTGTGCACATTGCTTGGAATATTCTAAAAGTTGTTTTTTCCTTAGTTTGCAGAGTCATGTAAATTTAGTGGCAGATGCAGTTCTGCAAATACACTGGGGAAGGTTAATAGTTCTCACCCTGTCTTCCCTACCACCTCCCACCCTCCAGAAGGCTGCACAGTCAAACCTTTTTTGTCTGTTGTTGACACAAACGTGAAATGTGTGAGTGGTAGTACTAATGCATCTATTATAGCTGGGCTCTGTGTGTTCCTGAAGTTGATCTTCATCAAAGACTGTTAAAATTGGAAGAGGTTTGGAAGCTGAGAGGGTGTTTTGGGCCACTGCACTGCTCTGTTCACTTCATGCTTCTTAAGTGACACCTGTATGCCACAGATGGAGCTAGAAGGACCTTCAGTCTAACCTAGTAATGGCTATTTTTCTCAGTAGATAATGTTTCTAAAAAACTAAAAGCAATGATTCAACATCACTGCAGGTTCTGCTCACCTGCAAGCACGTAAAGGAAATGCCTGAAGCAGTTATTTCCTGCCCTCTCCTGGTCCAGGGTGTTTCCTTTGCCTCCTTCCTCCCACTGGCGTGTGTAGCTGTGCTTTCTCAAAAAGCTTATCTTTAGGATACACGTTACTTCAGCACTTCCTTTGAGGGGCATGCTGTGGGTGAAAAGAGCAGAAGATAAAATGTATGAAAATGGTTTTAAAAACAACTAGTCATTTATGGGTTCTGTCTGCTCATTCTTACTGCTGACATGAAAAGAAAGTATTGAGGGGGTTTTTTTGTCCATATTAAGTCTGTAAATGTTATCACCATTGTTTTCCAGTTTTGCAAAGAGTACTACAGAGTACTGACTCCCCACTGCTTATGTGGTGTCAAGCTGAATGTGCAGGGAAATTTTGTCAGTGCAACACCTCCTGTGACCAGCCAGGCCTTTAAAAACTTCACTTAGTGTTGGCCTTGCCTTGCCTCTCATTACTCCCTGCCTTCTCATCAGCACTGATAAATCTTACAGGTGGCAAGTCACAGCTGAAGAGATCTCTCTCTTTGAAAGCATCAGGAGTTTATATAGTCTCTATTCATTGTTAGTATTCAGATAAGACGGCTTGAATATTCCTCTTTCTGAATTTTGCCAGGTGACCTGGAAAGACATATCTACAGATTTAAAAGCCAAGTATTGGAATAAATATAAGTACTTTTCAAGAGTAAAGGCACCTGTGGTCATGCTGAATTCAACCTGAAAATTCCATTTTGGCAATGTCTTGTGATTTCTCAGTTTGAACTCCGTGGTTGAAAACTGGGGAATTGACAGCAGCTGATTCCGTATTGTAGCGGGTTTTTTATTTGTTGTTGTTTAATATCGTTAACCTGCGTTTTCATTCATTTCAGTCTATGCAAGAGAAGCTTTCACAAGAAAAGCTGATAATTCAGAAGATGACAAATGAGCTTGAGGAGAAAGAAAGACATATAGAGCAGTTGAACAAAACTCTCTCTGAAGTAAGTAAAATAGTGCCAGTAACCCAAGCCCTGACTACACCAGAGCCAGGAAGAACCTTATAGAATGATTACAAGATCCCTTGGTAGGGTTTTATGAGCTTAGTTACATGCTTAACTGTCCTGGTTCCCATGCAGATATATAATGCAGACCACCCCTATCTCAAGAAGTGAGAACTTAAAAGGTGAAGATGGCTAAGTAATGGTAACATGAAATAGCCATATAAAAGCTGTCTATATGCTGTTCTTTGGAGGGGTACAGAAATATGATTATATGTTTGGTAATTAATTATTTTTAATTGTACTATTTCTGGTTTGAAATTTTCTGCTACAGTGAATGCTGCAGACTGACTTTCCCCTTTTTTCCATTTGCTTTTCACCAAGAACCAAAGACTGATGGAAGAGAATGCCTGCCTGAAGGAGCAGATGCGGCTGGTGGAGCAGTCCAGGCAGCCAGTGTCTGAGAAGATGCCTGTAGCAGACCAGTTGTTCAAAGAAATGTCCCATTGCTTGTTTGACTTGAAAGCACTGTGCAGTATTCTTACCCAGAGAGCTCAGGGCAAGGAGCCTAACCTTTCCTTACTGCTGGGAATCAGATGTAAGTGGTGTTGACTTTCCAGTGTTTAATAAATGTTTTGACACAAAGGAATAACAGTTTAGCTAACGTGGTGCTTGAACTTGCCAGCTGGACAAGCTTGTGTCCGCTTGCTATGCAGATGGAGCAGTGGTGCAGGAACTGATGGAGCTCTCAGGAAAAGCTGGGCTCTTAGTCCTCTGGGCCACTAAATGCATGTGACTACACAGGTCCTTGCCAAGTCAGGAGAGCAGGTAGCTGGCTCTTCATGCGCACCCAATCATGGGTATGTTCACTGCCCTAGAAGAGAAAGGTGTGCAGCCAGGTGTCTGTCCCTCCTGAGACACACTGCAGCCACTATGAGGGTTAACAGATGCTAAACACATCTTGTGCTTTTGTTTTAAAGCCCTTGAGGTTAAGTAATAGGAATATCCATCTACTTTTTGAGTATGTATATGTCTGGTTTGGGAGTGGGGGTGTCCAGGTGTTTTAAATAAACCTTCTGCCTGATAACTTCATCTCTGGTGCTGTTCAGCTAGCCTTCAGCATTTGCTAAGCTGTTAAATTTAACCAGGAAATGAGAAGCATGCCCTAAAACCAGTCAGACAAAGTCTGTGTTAGGTCTTTCCTTCTAACAAGCTGGTTTTGTTGACCTGAATGTATCATATTCTGATGTTTTCTGAATGTTAATTAGAATTCATCAGGTACACAGGTTGCTGAACTGAACCATCGCAAGGTGGAAAGGTAAAGTGCAGTCTTTGTGCACAAGAGCTGGTACACACCTGCTAGCCCTCTTTTCTGACTACAGAAACCCCCAGAGTCTCTAGAAAATGGTTGCTCTATCCATTTTTTTCCATTGCTGTTCTGATTCATCAGACTTCAGCAAGTCTAGATCTTGGTGCAAACAGAAAAGCATGTCTTTCAGAGAAACACTGATGGGCTCTGAATTAAGTTCACATGGTACCACATTTTGTAGGCTTTTAAGCACACTGAAGCGTGATGTAATTAAAATGACCCGCTTCTTATTTCCAAGTGGTGACTAGTTACAGTATTCACAGGACATAGCTGCTGGAGCTTTAACCTTGGGTGTTGTTTTTCGTAGCACTGAGCTGTTCATCCGAAGAGAGTGAAAATTACCACAGCACAGAGACACTTTCGAAGAAGCTCCTGGACGTTTGTCAGCTGCGGAAGGATATTGATGAGTTAAGGACTATAATGTCGGACCGTTACGCTCAGGACGTGGGGGACAACTGCATCACTCAGTGACAGCACTCCGTCTAGTAGCAAACGACTTACCGAGTCCTGCTGTGTCACAGGTCTTTGCATTTCCATTAAGGAGCCATATGGGAAGGCTGCAAATAGCACCAGACACGCATCTCTGAGGGCTGTGTGTGATTGATCTCGGGAGTCTGGTGTGCAGGGGGCAGTCATCGTGTGAACAGTGGTACAAACTGCAAGAAATCTTTTCTCCAAACTACTGAATGTAGGAACAAGCTGTGAAGAATGATTCAGTTGGACACTCTGTTTCCTTCATTTGGGTCATTTTATTACTTCGCCTAGTTTTTGGAATCAGAGCTTCAGAACAGCCGTGCTGCTACAACTCTCAGTCCTTTCCTTCATTAAGGGTTTGTGTGGCATTATCTGTGTTCAGATCTGAAGGGAGAGTGTCAAAGAACCTATAGCTGTACATGGTGAAGCCCAAGGCTTCTGCCACTGCACTTCACTCTTAAGAATTGCAATTAGAACAATCTTGGAGCACTCAGAAAGTAGTTGCTCTCCAAGTTGTCAAAAATTAGGATACAAGAAAGATGTTTTTAGTAATGGATGTCTACCCTGTTTGTCCAGTAGCAGAAAAACCCCAAGTTTAACTCCTTTATGCAAACAAGTGTATAAAAGACAGATTGTTTGAAACACTCTCGTGTTACTCTAAGGAGTTTCAATAGTACAAAGTCTGTGACAAACCCAGAGAAGCTCTAAGGCATAAAACTGCAGCATAGTCCATGGCTGCAAGAAAAAAAAAACCCCAAAACTGTCTTTTAGTGTTTGTACTTATTTTTCCCCTTAGGTCTTTTCCATTTCAAAATGTTGCTGGTCTGTGTTCTGTTCCTGAAGGCCTCTGGTAAGATTGTGCACCACCTCAGCCATTTTTACCACAGCTACAAAAAGGGTGTTTGACCCTTGGCAAAATTAAGGCTCAAAACAGAATGTTTCCAGTTAGCAGTATAAAGTACTTGGTTATCTGAGGACTGAAAAATTTTCCACATTGTTTGGGAATTCTTGATTTCTCCATTTTTGTAGGAAGCAATTACATAAAATGGTAAGTTCATGTTCTGTAGCTTATTCAGTGAGTGGCACTTGGCAGTGCTTGTTTATCTCCCATGGGACAGATGACATTTCCTGGAACATCACTGCAAGTTAGCTGCACAGCTGTGCATGGTGGAAAATAGTATTTAACTGAAGTAAAGAAAAACTTGGAAAGAGCAAAACCACTTTTAAATCACGCTGTTAAGAAAAATACATGCATCACTTACTGGTATGGTATTACAGGAAGGTTTCGGATGCCTTAAGGTGCAAGTCAGTCAGCTGAGCTGGAGTGGGGATAGCAGCAGAAGTCTTTTGGAAAGCTTAGCAATTCGAACCAAGTTAATTCAAAGGTAACATTTTTATGGCAAAAGTGAGTATCTTCAGTTTTCTGATTTGGTGATATTTTCCTTTCTGTTCATTGTTTAACAGTTACTGTTAATGTTGTTCTTATAATTTAGTGGTTTCATTGTTTTTAGCTGTATGGATTTATTTATTTGACAGTTTTTTCTGTTCTGAAACTAGACTTGGACTAATTTGTGAAAAATAGTGTTGCTATTTATATTACTGCTACATGGTGTTATCAGATAGATTAATCTGACTGGTTCAGCTCCTGTGAGCACTAAAACAGTGTCTAGATGAAATCTCAAGTGAGGTTATCTAGTGTCTACTTCAAGGGAAAAAAAGGAGACCATTTTATTTTAAATTTCTGTCCTCGTTCTTAGGCACACTCTGGTCTCTCCACTAGGGTTAATTTGCTCCAGTTTTCCTTGTTCTTCTCAGTGGTGTGATGCAGGTGCAGTTGGAAGTATAATCATGCTCTTCTCATTGATACGACAAGTTCTGCTATGAGTGGGGAAAAGATCTTCTGAACTAATCTGCATTCTTAGACTGCAAGCAGATCAGTGGTTGTTATCTGAATTAATGATTTATTCTGGTAGCTTATTAATAATATTAACTCCCCGTTGATACACACCTGCGGCATCAGAGGTGTGCTTTTATACCAGTGCAACACTGAAAACAAGGATTTTTGTACCGATGGGCTTGCACAGTTTGCTGTGCCTCTGACAGTGTTGGCTTCTGTGACTAAGGCCTCAGCTCGTTCCTCTGCTGTGGTTGGTGGGGTTTGTCCCTGCAGTGAAGTAGTCTTCAGTTTATGGCATCTGTCTCCTATCAGAATTCAACAGTAACATTTCAGATAATAAATTAGAAATATTAGAGAGAGAGGAAACACCCAAGTTATACATTATTGCTTCCTTAGATGGCAATGTTGTACCTATAAAAAATTACCAAAACCCACATTTTTCTACATTTGATAGAAATAATAAGAGTTAATTAGAACGGTTAGAGGGGAGCAGGAGATCTTTTGAATCACTTTGAACTATTAAGCTTGTCACTTGGCTGGTGTGCCTCCACTGTCCCTCCTGCTAAATGGTGATACTGTACTGTGAAGTTGAGATCAGTAGTTTATATTTGCAAAGCACTTCAGAGCTTTTACGCTCTTCAAGTATTAGTTGAAAGTCCCTCTGGGAGGAGATCCCATTTTATTCATAATACTTTCATTGCAGTGCTGTAATCTTGTGTTCTAATGTTTTTGTTATAGAACCTGTAATGTTTATGTTGACTTGAAAGCACTTGATTTTAAAGCTCCCTGAGTTTATCTGCCTCAGTCAACTTAAAATAGGGAGGTAAATGATGGATGTATGAGCCAAAGATGCAGACTACCAATTGACTATTCACAGCGATACAGTATTTTGCTTTGATTTCTTAAAATTTGCCCTGTTGTAGTAGTAGCAATTACTATGTATGCATCAGTTTACAGATGCCTCTAAATGGAATAAGCTTTGTCTAAGATATGCATGACTGTTTAACTGGTTAAAATGTAGTGTGTGTGGTCTCATTCAGCATATTTAATACAGAGGTGATTAACGAATGTTAGCATTGGAATTGCTTCGATTTAGTCATGACAACTTTTTGCTGTAGCTATTAGACAATCCCAAGGGCTGAAAAACAGCTGCAGATGAATGGGTACTGTACCATTCTGGCTGTCAGCAAACTGTACAGTAACATTTTGTACAGTTTCAGATTGAATTTAAATGATCCTCTAGAAGATATTTACAGTAACTACTGTATTTAAGAATGTATTTTGAAAAAGACATGGAAAGTAAGTCTGTCTTCGGACAAGCTATAGATGATGTATTCACTATATAGAAGTATGTACTATATAGAAGTAACGCAGCTCAGTCATGTAAATGTGATTTAGGTTGCTGAACTCCGCTGTGCAGCTTTGTGGTGTGACAGGTGTGTGAAATTGTGGAGATTTGCTGTAACCACCCACTTGGGCTCCAGCATTTGAAACCGACGGTGGTCATGAAGTCACTCAAGAGCTGAAGTTCCGTCCTTTTCACTTCAAAAGGTTTCCTTCCTTCCTTTGCCCTCGCTGCCTGTCTTTTGTTTCAAACATTTTTTTGGACATTTTTCTTGGGAAGGCTAAGAGCACAAGGAAAGGAAGAAAGCAAACCCTTTCCTCCACGACCTGCTGCCGCAGCATGGGCAGTGACAGCACGCTGCAGTCTCTCCACCAGGGCATGATTTGCTCCAATTTTCCTTGTCCTTCTCAGTGGTGTGATGCAGGTGCAGTTGGAAGTATAATCGTGCTCTTCTCATTGATACGACAAGTTCTGCTATGAGTGGGGAAAAGATCTTCTGAACTAATCTGCATTCTTAGACTGCAGACAGGTAACAACCTTTGGGTTGTTATCTAAAGAGATGATTTATTCTAGTAGATCATTAGCAATATTAATTCCACAGCTGCATACCTTTGTGCCTTTTTAGCCTGAAGTAAATGTATATTCCCCTTGAACTTCAGATAAATTGTTAGGATGCTGATAACTGCACCTTGTTTTCTTCTCACCTGCCATTACTTTGTTAATAAGCTTCTGTAGTAAGAACTCTTGCATAATGTCTAGAAAGAGAAGTACTGAAACTAGGTACTAGGTGTACACTTGGAATGTTAGGCTGGTTGTATGCAGCTTCTTTGAAATGATGTGTGAGCAGGAAACGCAAATCATACTGTGTTTTTTCTGTGTATATTAATTACAATATATCATTAGTTCAGTGGTGGGGAGTGTCTGGAGCTCTCTTTTTAAAGCACAGCTGACATATGTACTGGATCAGTCCCTGAAGACTGGTAGTTTTGTAAATTGGGTTCAATTTTTGAACTGCTCAGAATACCTCATATGTAAATAGAGTTGTCATGACTTAATCACAATGTGTTCATTGTAAAAAGTAAAGGAGCCACTGGCTGGCTCAGCTTTGGGCTTGTTGTTCTTGCCTCTTTTTGTAATTTTTTTTAAAGTAGGGTTTACAGCTAGAATTTTGAATGCCAAAGTTCTATTTATTAAATAATAATAAAAGTTTTCATTGTTAATGACCGGTATTTTTCCACTGGAATTTGTTTGTTGATGTTTGGGATTTGTATCCACAGAGCAGAAATAAATTTTGTTACAAAAGTGAATTTTTCATGGTTCTTTTTTGTCCAGTATCTGGCATGTGACAGAAGCGACCAAAGCTGGAGGCAAGAAAGGACTCATGAAACATCTTCCCAGCATCTACCCCAGCTTCCCTTCAGTGAGTGGTCTGTTCTGCTGGAATACCAGCTGACCAAGCTCTCTTTTCCTGGCCTTATGTTTTGGGTTTTTTTCTTTAAATCAAGGCCTTGATCTAAAAAATATTATTTCTGTGTGATGAAAGGATTTTAAAGCAGCGTTCCCTGATACTTTTTTAGACAGATGTTCCTATTGCCCATCTTGGATGCTAACTGGAGAGCTCACAGGTAGGTCTGTTTAAAAGACTTAAGCACAAAATCACACGCAGAAGTGTTTGATAGCTGGTTTCAAAGTTGCTGAAAGATTCTCCAGCTTTGGAATGCGTTGCTGCAAAGCCAGTGACACAGGGCAAAAAATAAAATTGGTGGTGAAACACACCCAGGAGTGGGTCCAGTACCAAGAATGAAACTGGTCATCAGAAAGGAAATCTGTTTTTAATTCCTACTTTTCAGCTGGAAAGCACAAATGGGTGGGTGGCCAGACTGAGCAGGAGTTAGGGCAGTCAGAAATCCCTGCTCCATGAAATACTGCAGGTCAGTGTAGTCCAACACAACCGAGC
>VYZQ01052822.1:0-24684 GCA_013400655.1 Mystacornis crossleyi | reverse complement strand
CGGCCCGTCCCGGGATGGAGCGGAGGGGCCGGAGGCGGGCCGGAGGCGGGCCGGGGGCGGAGGCAGCCCCGGGGGCCGCCCCGGCTCCACCGCCCCCTGGGCGGGACCCGCTGCCGGGGACACCCCCGGGGCGGGGAGGGCATCGGGGAGGGCTCCGACCGCAGGGAGGGCGTTGGGCACTTCTCCGGCGATGTGGAGGGCAGCGGGGGATCTACCGGCGCCCCCCGCCTTGCTGCCGCACCCACCGAGCGGCACCTCCGGGTGGGTTCGGTGGGTGCAGGGAGAGACGGGGGAACCTCGCAGAGGGAAGGGGCGGGGGTTTCCGCATTTGATGTTTTTGGGGTAATTTCCTGGTGGCTGTGAAGAAGCAGAGCCCTGAGATGTCCTGGCACTGCCTGGGGTTTCCCTGTTGCTGGGAGCAGCCTTGGCATCGCCCGGGCTGCCTTCCTCAACAAGTACGCCTTTGACTGGGAGTGATTTCCCAGATCCCAGTTTCTGTGGATTCACTGTAAATGCCAAAGTGCATTTGAAAATTCGCAACTAAGGAGCGTGGTCTGGGCGGGTTTTGTCTGGGGGTATCTCTCTGGGCGTTCTATCAGGAGAACAGCATTTGGAGCCGGAACAGGGATGAGTTTGCAAACCCCCTTGGCATGTCAGCAAGGGCTGCCCCGTAAAGCGCTGCCAGCCGCAGCGGCTGGTGGCAGGCTATAGAATGTGCAGATGGAGGGTGGTGCTTGATGAGATATCAAGGCTTAAATTCACCTCTGAAAAAGTCTGGAAAAGTCAACTCCTGGGAAACCGCAGGACCTCCTAACAGCATGGCTTACCCCCCTGAGGCCAAGGGATGTGGTGGGGATCCCTATCTCTGCTCCATCCACCATGCCTCTCTCTATCCATATGGGCACAAATGACTTAATTTAAAGCCAGGAGCAACATGAGCTGGCTGCTTGGTGTGAAATCCAAGATCCCAGGCAGCCACAACTGTGCACCAAATCTCCTCCTGACAATGTTGTTACTTAGGTCCATTACTAAAACCTCTTGCTACCATCTCTAAAATCTTGCCAAGCTGGTTTGGAGCTATTCAAAATTCCCTTTGTCTTTTCAACTCCATTTTCCTGTAGCTGGGGCACACTTACTCAAAGCATGGCAACTTGCGCTAGGCTGCACATATGCCTGTCTAACTTTATTACACCTACTTTAAAATCTCTGCATTAGTTCCCTGTCAAAGTGAGGATTTAATTTCAAAGTGCTTTGACTTATATTCCAGCTCCTGACAGGCGGCAGCCCACCCTCACCTAGTCATTCATCTGGCTTTCACATCCTTGGTGATTACCCTGGGTGAAAGCAGGATGCTGGCTGCTTTGCTGGTGAATTGGAGGTTGTTACTGTGAGCCCTGTCTGGGTAATTCAGTGCAACTGGAGCTGATTAATCTGGCTCATCATTTGAGACAAAGCTGAGGCCTTCTGGCTTCTAATTGCTCAGGGTGTTGAGTGAACTTGTCAGGAGGGCAAGAACTAATTGAGAGGCTAAGGGGAATGAGAGGTTAGAGGGCTATGGCTGACTGGCCAGAGCCACGTGGGTCCATGGGAATATCATACATTTAGGCCTCTCATGTGTTATTCCCCTCCAAGGAGAAACACCAGAGAGTTCAGCAGAAGCCAGAAGGGTGGGCATGGACCCTGGGGTCCTGTCTGGGATGGACATTTGCATCCCAAGGAGCACTCCTGGATGAAATGCTCCTGGTGCCGGGGCTGGCGGTGCTGTGGGCAGGCTCAGGTCACTCTGTGGCTCTTTTGGGGGGTAGTTGTGGTGGCAGAATGGTGCAGTAGGTGCTGGACATGAGCTGGAAGACCTTTTGAGACTTCTCTTGGCCTGGGTGAGGAGTTGTCAATCCTGCCCATGTGCTTCTGCAGCAGCTTCAAGCCCTGTCTCCATTGTAGCAGGTGGAACAGAGGGGACCGTCCCGACTTACTCAGCAGGAGGACATGAGTGCCAGGCCATTGCAGCAGTCACAGCGTGGGATCACGTCCACAGGATGGACTGGGACTACAGTGTCCATGGAGTGATGAGTGGTACCCCCTTGCCAGAGGGGAGGCAGATGTAGACACATCTGGAGTAATTCACCCTGAAAGGAAGTGCAGTGTGAGCTGCTGTGGAGATGGTTAACAGTGCAGCAGGGCAGGAGGGGTGTTTATTTTACAGTCTCTGGGGTGGAGGACATGATGAGTGTAAACAGAGGACAGAATATGGAAATGGGCACTCACTGCAAGGGTGTGGGTCCCTTGGTCTTTTCAAAGATGCCCATGAAATACTGCTCGGTCATTACCTGCAGCTTTCTAGAAGCTGGGTTCTTTTGGCCTCTGATTCAGAAGATGCCAGGGTGCTTTAAAAACCTAAAGCCCAGCTGATTTGGAAGAGAGGAAGGCCCAGATGCAGGGGACTGTATAAGGGACACACCAGGTCTCCTGGCCTGTGCATTGCTGCAGAGCCTCCTGGCCAGCAGGGCCCCTCCTGTGTCCCCCTCTCAGGACAGCAACTACTGATGAAGGCCCCGTGTCATCCCTGGTGTGGGTTGGAGCTCAGTGCCTGCTGACCACCCCAGGCTGCAAGGCATTGCTCTCTGTTACTGCCTGTGTGTTGCTTTAATGAAAATCGTACTCCCATTAGATAAGGAGACTCTCTTTGATGTGTAAATATTTCAGTGTATGGGAAGAAGAATGAAATGCACCCCAGGAGTGTTTCACAGGCTTGGCCAGGTGTGTCTTTATTCAAAGAAAAATTACCATCACCATATCATAGGCAAGGTAAAGGGCCAGCAGTGGTACCAGGAAGGGGAGTTCAGCTTCAAGACCAATGTGAAAGCAATAAAGCATGCAAAGGTCCAGGCAAAGGTGAAGCCAGGCTCTGCATATAAGTGATGCAAATACAAACTACACTGAAGAGTAAGTGCAGGAAGGTAGCACTGCTCCTCAGTTTCTGGATCTGACTGGTGCAGAAACTGGAGGAGGAGGTTGTGAGAGATATTTTACAGGTTCTTTTCAGCGTTCTGATGCCCCATGGGTTTACCAAATGGGATTGAAAGTGGGGTACTCTGCAATCTGGAAGATAGTCTCCACTGTGTGATGGGAAGAAGAGCTGCAAGAAAAAGGAAAGGAGAATTTATGGGTGAATCTGAGTCTGTGGGAGTTGGCTCTGAATAGAAATAAGAAATAAATTCTATTTTGGATTTAATGGAACATAAATATCAGACACTTTAGCAACAGTACCTGTATTAATCCTGTCCTGGAGAAAGGAGAAGCTGTTCTGGGAGCCACCATGCTAGAAAATACAGGGCAATTCCACTCCTTTACAGAAACCTGTGGTTTTTCTGAGGAAATTTATTTCAAACTACCCAAACATTTCCACACGGCGCTGATGACTCGTCAGAGCAGGGACTGTATAGGACTGCAGTTCACAAACAAAAGCAGCTTTGCAAACATGAAAATTGCTCTGACAAAAGAACTGTATCCAGTCCACTACAATCAGGGAGCTAGCAGTTGCTGTAACCCATGCTCACCTGGGCAGCTTAACACATCACAGTGGCCACTGGAACATTGTCACACCAGGACAAACATCAAGACCAGCCTTTTCTTAGCTGCAGCAGGATGCCTTTAGCCCCATACATATTTCAGAGCCTGCTTGGGAATGTGCCTTTATTTGTGTGAGTCTTCAGAAGCACGTGTTCAGTTCTAACAAATCTTCAGTGGCATCACCTTAAATCTGGCACTGAGGCTGGTAAGATTCACTCCTCCAATTTTATTGGCAAATAAGGCACTAAAAAAAATACTGACTAGCTTGGGATTTAGGAGCTTTTCTTTTGGATGTTGTCTCTGAACACCATCGAAGTTTCTCTGGGAAAAATGAGTGTCTATGGTGAACTTGTGGGTGGTGTCCATGAGGGGAGTTAAGAGCATTCCCAAATATTGTGAGTGCCTTCAAACCATACCATTGCAGAAAGAGCCAACTTTTCCACTGCTCAGATAGATCCTTTTTCACAGGTCTGTAAGTGAATTGTCCCCTGGCTTGTACTATCTTCAGAGGAGACTGTTATTGCAGTTCCAGATTCTGGCATTTAAAATATTTCCCAACCGACTTCCCCATTCACCTGGGTGCCATCCACACCAAGCAGTCTGTAGCACTGCTGAAACAAATCTTGATCCAGGTGCTGGACAAGTGGCCATACCCAGCAGAGCACATGCAGACAGCCAGCACTGGAGTGACAGCTCTCGACTTCAACCTTTGCCCTACTCATTCTGCCCAGGGAGAAAATGAGATTGCAGGCTGGTTGGATACATAACACCCTGATCCACTCCTTTGCAGTGCTTATTATACCTCCACTGAGGTATACTGAGACTTCATCCCCCACTGTGGGAGCTGGGAGAGCCACACTTAGCTGAGCAGGATGGAAAGAGGGATGGAGGCCACCAGGATTGCAAAGGGTCTTCCAGGCTGGTGATGGTCAGGAGAGGACTAGGCAGGGGTGAACACCTCAGACTTATTCATGACTTGTGGTGGAGTTTTATCTTCAGCTTATCTGCACATTCAGCAGGTGTTGGAGATGATGGAATCCCAGACTAATTTGGGTTGGAAAGGACATTAAAAATCATCTCATTCCACCCCATGCCATGGGCAGGGACACCTTCCACTAGACCAGGTTGCTCCAAGCCCCATCCAACCTGGCCTTGAACACTTGCAGGGATGGTGCAGCCACAGCTTCTCTGGACAACCAGTTCCAGCATCTCACCACCCTCTTAGTAAAAAACTTCTTCCTAATATCTAATCTAGTCTCTTCTCCTTTAGTTTAAAACTGTTCCCTCTTGTTGTGTCACTATCTGCTTGTGTTAAAAGGTTGCTTTTCCTCTTTTTTTATAAGCCCCTGTAAGTACTGGAAGGCTGCAGTGATGTTTCCCCAGAGAGGTGAGACCTACAACCACCCCAGGTGGTGTTACCATTGCCAAGCTGCTTGGCCTAAGTGATATCCACATCTCTCTTCCTGTGTGTGACCATTTTCCAAGGAGGTCATGGGGCTGTGTCTTGCTCCACCTCTCTCCTTGCACCACTCAACCTGTTGGTGCTCTTGCTGGTGTGGTTTTGGCCCAGCCACATGTACCTTGCAGACAGTGGCTAGGCAAAGAGCAAGGGAGGTCTTATCCCAAGGCGTAGGATAGAAAAGGCCGGTTTGTTTTACGCTTTGCTATATGTTCTCTGACCATTTCACCCACAGTACCACCATTCCCTGGCCTGCTTTGTTTTGTCATGCAGACATGGCCTTTTGGGGATACAAACTAGAGGTGTGAAGGAACAGAAGAAAATCAAGGAAAAGAGAGGTGCTGATTGGGATTATTTGGTCTACTGGTAGTGAATAAAATACTGAAGAAAATCTTCTAAATCTCTGGAAGCAAGAAAAACTATGCCTGAAAAGAACTTCCAAGCTTTGTCCCATGACAAGGGTTGACAGAGACAAATGAACTTGTCCGGGCCAGTGGAGAAGTCCAGGACCTAAGTCTTTTGCTTCTTTTCACCCAAGGTTTCTGCTTCCCTGTGTGTAAATTCATCCTCTTTGATTTGGCAAAGAGGATGCAGAGTTGTATTGGCCAAGCCCTTTGAAAGCCATGTGGAGTATCAATAAGGACAGAGTTTTTCCTGTCTTCGGCTATCAGATAAATGACAAGACACTGGCCTTGCAGCAGAGCATGTTCGGAGGACATTAAACTGCATTTCCCTGCCCTGACTGGGGAATGTTTTAAATGGGGACAGCATTCTCCCTCCACACCCATCTTCAAGAGGTCCCAGTGTTTCTGTTGAACCATCTCTTCCATTGGCTCAGTCTGCATCCACCAAGTGGAGGAAACGGGAGCCTGAGCTATGAGCAACATCTTTGGGAGGTCTGTTTCTTTCCTGAAGATGCATGTGGAGCAAAGTGTTGGCTGTACAACTTTTTCATGCTGGTGTCAGATGAAGGTGTGTGGATAGGGAATTTTCTCCTGGCTGGGAGAAGAAGCAGAGCTTGGCTTTGGGAGATACCTTGATACCGAGTTTGATCCTGCTGCTTTGCCAAAATGCAATTGATAATTGAATCTGATTCCTGAACCAAATCCTTGTTTCTCCCGAAACACATCAGGAATGAAGCTCCTGCAGCAGCGTTGGGCTGTCTGGGGCTCAGCTATTTAATTTTCCCTTGTAGTAGGAAATCTCTCATTTTAAGTAATGCTCTTTTTGGAAATGACTTATTAAACAACAGAACAGGAAATGTAAGAGACAGTAAAACCCCCTCAGCTGTCCAGTGCATTTCTACGTAAATATGGTGGCAAAATTATGAAAACAAAACCTTTTTTTTGGAGACAAAGGCGAATGAGAGACCTGGTGAGGCAGCATTGAAAAAATCTATAGTTTGTTGTAATAAAGTGAAACCACTGTGTTTATCCTGTGTCTTGGAGGATTTGGTGCAATTATTCTTAGGAAGGGAGGGAAGCCACATAGAAATCAGAATAGCCCAGATTTTTGCTAAAATATTTGTACAAATCAGGTTATTCAACTATAGAAGAGGACTTCTGTGGGGCTGTTGCTTCTGAAATTATCCTGCAAAACTGGAAGGACTGTAAATGTTTGGCTTTAATAGCTGCATACAATGCAAACCTAATCAGTGAAGCTTGAAATGTCCATGGCAGGGAAGAAAGGGAGAGTTTTATGGTTCTGTGGAGGTGTGCAGAAGACCAGACACAAAAGCTGCCTAACACCCTTGTAAGAAGGCAGCCGGTGCTCTCCCATCTGACAAAAGTCACTCCCTGGTCAGAGACAACGGGGTAAATTTTCCACGCCAACATGATCTGCTTGTTTTCCTGGTGTGGTTGTGAAGGCTGGGAGAAGGTGTAGCACAGACACCCCTTGCAACCAGCCTCCCCTGGGGTGTTCAGGCAGCCTCATTACCCCAGCTCCCACCCAGGCTGCATGTCTGTGGGGCAAAGACCTGGCAGAAACCATCTCAGCAATTTGGGGAAGAATTAGGGTTGTGCTGTCTAACTTTCGATTTTTGCCTCCAGCAGAGGCTAAAAATGTTCCACATGGCTTAGAGGTGTCAGGTTCTGTAGCCGTAGGCTGGGAACAGCCCTCAGAACCTCTCAGTTACACATTACCCAGAATATCTCAGCAAATTACTTGCAGCTAATTGAAATAAAGGAAACGCAGTGGCTCAATTTACCTAGTGGACTGTATATAGCAACGCAACCACTGTATTTTGCATTGATCATAAAATCAGGATTTATTATCCCACCGGGCAAATATTGACTTTTTTTTTCCCCTTGGTCTGTGCTTCCTTCTCATGTCAATATAGCAGTGTTCATCCCAACTAAAGTCAATAGTTTCTTACTAACATTTCAGCTCTGAAAGTGCAGAGCCTTCAAATCATCTTAGACATTCTCTAGAATCCCCAAACCTCTGGTCAGTGGTTTTCAACCTGCTTTGGTTTGCTGAGTCTGAAAAATTTTCCTGTGGCAAAGCAGCCCCTTCTAAAGCAACTTAACTGTACTGATAACAGACTCCAGGTTGATGAGTTACTTTCTGTGGACCCTGCAGAAGGGATTTGCAGATCAGAAGTTCAAAAGTACAGATGCAAGAGATACATGGGAGACAGGTAATCAGTCAGATGTGTGTCATTTTGCATGTTGAATTTAGAGGGGTTCTTAAGTTCCTAAGGCAGGTGTGCTCCAGAAAAACTCTTAACAGAAATCACCGGGAATGGGACTGTTGAGGCGAACTATGGTTGTGGGTAGTTGTATATGTTTGACTTGTTTTGATGCATGTGTATCTCAATAAATCTCTGTCTATATCTCAGTGTATGTATGTATGTATGTGTCAAATGATCGGTGAATCCAGCTTGAACTTTAGGAAAATGCTGCATGAGAAATTAGTCCTGTATTGGCAGTACTGAATGCATCACCTGTCCCCTGCTAATAGGAACGCTCCTGGAGACAACATGATTGTTGCAGCACAGGGAGCTTGGCCAGCTGAGTTCTGCAGCATGGAGATTTCTCCAGAGCAGAACAAAGAGATAGGTCATAAATATCAGAGAGCCAGGGAACAAAATGCAGAGGGGGTCAGACACAGGAAATCTGGGCAGGAGATGTGATCAGAAAGGCACATGTTAACAGCCTCAGGTTAGTGAGAAAGAATGAAATTACTGGAGAAAAGAGAGGGAAGCTCCACATTTGGGGGACAAGCCATGGGTGAGTGGAAATGGAGAGATCAAAAGTGACAGATTGTGTTGTCCATGTACCTGTGTTTCTTGCACTCAGTGACCAGATGATGGATGGTGATGGATGGTGATGGATGGTGGAGCAACACCTTGTCTCCTTGATGAGGGGAGCTGCATCTCCAGAGTAGCTCCTCGGGTGCTTCTGGGCAAATGCCAATGGAGGGGTGGCTGTTGAGGAGGAACTAGGCACTTTTTAGGCCTGCTAGACCCAATGTCCTCTCCCATCCAAAGGGTAGCGCTTGGAATTTGTGCCCTGGGCACATGATGAGCATTGTGGGTTACCAAGATGGCAAAATGTCCAAGCCACAGGATGGACCACTGAGTGCTGAAATGCAGGAGCCCTGTCAGGATGGTATTGGCAAGTCAGAACACACTAGCAGAGATGTTCTGGAGTCATAGCAGATGAGGAAGAGATGCCAAGAGCACAAAGGCACAGCATAGAAATCCAGCAGTGGAGATGGAGGATGTGAGCTTCCAACCAACCCTGGATATCTGAGTAAGCAGTGCCTCAGAGGAATGTTATGGGCACAGGATCTCCCTAACACAGATATTTTCTGAGGCAGATGCTCAGCACCAAGTGAAATGCACTATGTCCTGACCCTCTGGGCAGTAAACAACCTAGAGACTGAAGCTTGAGAGGTGGCCATGTTCCTTCTCCCAAGGTTTCTTCAGTGTCCTTTAACTTTGGACCCCAGTGGGTTCCTACCCCAAATGAGTCCCTATTCCTTTTCCTGGAGAGGGAGAAATAGCAGAACACACAGAAAGAAGGCCTTGGGGATATTGAGTTCTCAGGTGGGAATGCCATGCTGCGATGTGCAACATGCCACAGTGGTCTCTGAAACACCTGATAGCCTGAAGGACATTGTTGGCCTGCCAGACCCTTGAGAGATGCTCAGATGGGTCCTTTGTTGGGATTTGAGGATGCATCATCCTGCAAAAGACAGATCCCCAGCACACTGTGGGAAGCTCATGCAGGGCAGCCCACCACAGTGGGTTTGACACAGCTTCCTTAAGTGTCATTACCTGAAAAATGGATGTGATCTGTAAGATAATCAGCCAGGGTCCCTCCTCTCCCCTATGCATTACTCTTGCAGACGCTGTGGCAAAACTTAGCAAAGCTGTAGGGAAGCCTGTGTAAGTTCCAAAGACTGGTGGTTATTTTTTTGGGGATAATATGTGGATGAGAGCAGAAAAATCTTTTGCCCAGGTAAAGTGTTACTCATTCACCAAAATGTCAAGTGTTGGTTGTCAACAAATTCATGTCAGGAATAAAGGCAAAAATGNTTTTTTTTGTATGAGTGGGTGAGATGAACTCGCCCCTGGGAGCCCTTATGAGGAGGATTCAAAACCAAGATTTGTGAACCACTTGCTGATCTGAGGCATTTTCCCTGGTTGTCTCTGAAGAGGAAGTTAGAGCAGCAAGACCCAGGCCCACAGAGCTGCTGTCACTGATGCCAGAATTTGGAAATGAAGTCGAGGGTGACTCAGAAGTCTCAAAGGACTCCCAGCTGTAGATGTTGACATTGATATATGGGTCATCTCCCATCCTAGAACAAAGTTACAGGCTTCATACAGCCCACAAACGTTGCATGACTCAGGAAATACCTTGGGGCGCATCTGGCATCAAGGGAAAACCGTAGGGAAGCTGTTTAACCATCTCTCCGGCTTTCTACCAAGCTGAGATGAGCAGTACAGAGTGACCAGTGTGCATGGACCCAGGCCTGCTGAAATGAGTAGAAAAATGCTCAAAAGTTTGAATTTTTCTTTCCCCTTCACAAACTGCATTTTTTGGAATTTCTTCATTTTTCAGATTACTGATTTCTGCTACTTGGGGAATTTCTATTTTTTAAGAAAATTGAGAAATATATGAAGCACTGTTATCCAAGAAGTTCCTCTCCAGAGGTGCAGGAGATGATGGCAAGAGCCTTATGGTGATTGTGAACAGGGCCTGCAGCACTCACAGCATCCTTTTCAGTGGACCCCCTGATGCTAAGTGTTTGAGGGTGCTTAGTTTGGGGCCCCCAGTTTAGAAAGAAATTGAAACACATTTTGGTGAGTTGAATTTTTAAGCATCTGGCTATATTCCAGCATGCTCAGCAGATTCCCAGAGTGTCCCATCTTCTCTTAGGGCTGTTACGGTCACTTGCTTTAGCACCATTTCAAGACCAAGAGTAGGTCTGTCCTCCCACCAAAGGAAGCACCACACTTACTCCACACAGTTCAGCTCTCTTGGGCAAACCAGGGCAGTTTTCATTTCTTCCTCTACCAGGATATATGGAAACATGAAACTGTGAAAGAATTAGAGTTGCTTAAGAGAATCAGCCAGCAAAACAAACACTAACTGTATAGGAAAGCAGGAACGGTGATGTCCCACAGCACACACAACTAACAGGGAGCCAGACCTGCTGTGTTTTTCAGGACTAAACACAATTGTCAGCCATAAATGCAGCAAGGAAACAAGTTCTGATCCTGTCCCTGTTGTGATACTGTGGATGGGGGGAACATGAAACCAGAACTGCTGACTAAATCTATCCAAATTAGCAGTTATAAAGAGTTCCTCGTTGTGGTGAGGAGGCATCTTGCTAGCTTTGCAGCCTAGAAGACAGGCACTCATCCCTTCATCTGCAGGGAGCACCTGCCAGAAGGGAATTCCATTTAATTGTCCCAGTCCTCCCAGAAAAAAAGGCCTTCAGAGAGGCAGGGGAGTGCTACAAACTCGGGTACCTATGGCTGGTATCTGTGACATTGTCCTGCTTTGTCAAGCCATCCTCCAGCCCTTCCTAGTCCAGCTCTGGAGATGTTTGGGGGACTGGGAACATCCTGCTCGCTTTCATGGACCAGTGTCTCCCTACAGGAGCACCTTGCCCCACCACTGCTGATGGAGGATGGCACTCGATACAGAGCAGCAGCAGCATGTCCTCTTGGAGATCCTCTTCGTGCGTGCTGCCACCAGCACATGACCGGAGTCCCGGTGGTACGAATTCTGGTGACTGTGTACACGGAGCGCGCCTGGCTTGCCACGCTGGCCGGGGCCGTGCTGGCCGGGACACGCCACTAGAGGGGGACACAGCCACGTGTAACGGGGTTGCGCCACGGCCACGAGCGTGGACACGTGCGGCAGACTGGGTGGCCCCGTGACCGGGTGGTCAGCGTGCGACATGACCAGCTCAGATCTTGTGGATCTCCATTGCCAGTGATGCTTCCAGCCAGCTCACACCCAACCACAGCAAGGAAATGTGCACATAAACTCTCTGACCCTTCTGATGGTGAAGCCAATGGTTGAGGTGTGGGATGTGTGGACCTTGCTGGTTGCTCCTCCCACTCATCATTGATCTGACTCTGGAGGTTGGTTGGCATTTTCCAGATCTGAAAATCCTGGAACTCTGCATTGGGTCTGCTCAGTGTGTGGAGTGGGTATAAGGCATGGTGGGATATGAGCGGTGGGGTAGACAAAAAAATTGCTGAAATGAGAGGAAGAATTCTAGAGTTTTGTCTTTATCTTTCCCTTTACTGTGTCATCACTTAAAAAGATGGCCCTAATTTGGGATAACTGGGCTGTATGCATGTCCAGGCTCATGACCTGCAGCCTCCTGCTTCTTTTTGCTTACAGACCTTTTCTCAAGGGCTCTTAGCTGCAGTATCTCCTAATGATGCAGCTGGTTTGGTTCTGGATGTACTCCTCTGTTGAGGCCTGAGGTTGGGGCAGGGTCTCAGAGGAATCTAAAGGAGGATGGAACAGGATTCCTACTAAATTATAATGGGATCAGTGCTTAATTCTTCAGCTGACTTTGAAAGCCAACGTTGAGGATCAAATTCCTCAAAAAAGGGAATGAAAATGATAACAAATTTTGCTGATGATCTTCTGTTGTCTGGAAATGAGGGAACTTTTTGCGTGTCCGCAAGGTCCATCTGCCGAGTGAAGGCAGAGGTGTGATCCCAGCTATGCAGTGGGGAGAAGAATAGGATGTTCAGAGAAGAATATAGACTGCAACCATGCAATTTGATGCTCAGGGTGTCTTGCAGATGCTTGTTCAGCACAGATGAAGGTCTGAGGATGGGGCAGGAAGTGTTCCTTTTGGCTGCTTGTGAGTGTCAGTGGGGCATCTGTGGCTTTGGTGCCCTCCTGCTGAATATACACAGCATGGACAAGGCAGGTGTGAATGGGTATGGGACTTGAAGAGCATGTTTGTGCGTGTGTTTGGATGGGATCCACTGACTCCATGGCATTCTCTGGTGGAGGAGTTTCATGTGGCATATCTAGTCCTGTGCACCATTTATCTCATCCACAGCAAACCACACAAAAGGCCTGATAAGAGTGACTGATACCAAATTGAAAGATTCTCTCGCATATGAAGGGCTATGGTGGGGGATCCTGACATCTGCAGGTGCATGCGAACATGCAGAAATGTAGCAAGGATGTCTAAGGAAGGCCAAAGTCTTTGGCATCAACATCTCCCCTGGTTGTGTTTTCCTCTGGCCAAACCCAAGGCTGTTGCAAGAAGCAGTGGTCTGTGAAGTTTGACTGGCAGATCATGATTTTGTCAAAAATCATGGGAACACCTGTATATTCCTTAGAAGTTTTTCAATCAGCCACACAAATTTTGTTTTGCATCTGAAAGGAAAAAACAACTAAAATTCAAACTAGAGTAAGCAAATTTAAACAGGTGGCTTCAATTCCCAGCAGAAAATAAGGAATGAAATTACTTTGCATTGTTTTAGCTAATTTGCTGAAACTTACAGTAATTTCTCCTACTCAAATGGTAGGTATTTTATTTAGTATATTTATTGCTAACTGAAACTGTCCATAGCAGTGAAATTACTTAGGATTTCTTTAGTATAAATTATTATGAATTTCAGCAATTGATTGCACAATGAATACTCTTTTTATCGCTCCAGAGAAATGCAGGGCTGGGATTTCATGCCATTAATTTTTATGGGAGTTCAATGTCAGGGCTCCTCGGGGAGCTTTGAAAATCACAGCCCTTAATTTTTAATTTTCAGTCCTTATAAACAATGCTATTTATTTGGGTGTGCCTGTGAACTGTGGGCCAGTCAAACATTGGTTCGTCATAGTTTCTGCCAAAGGCTGGATCCTTCTGAGTTTATTGTTTTAATCTGTAGTTACAGGGGAAGAGCTGAGCCCTGATGCACAACCCAATACTGTGCTACCCTCCCCCAGTCCCTCACCCACTTGTCTATGTTTGATGCATTGATGCATTGAACCTATGTAAGGCCTTAGAGATGTGACATGTGAGAGCCAAAAAATGTTATTTAGAGGGGTTGGTGGGGTGGACTTTGCTCCTGCTAGGCCAAGTCTGAGTGTCTATAGCAACTGCAGGGGCTTGGAGGAGTCAAACTGGGTTTTGGAGGAGTCTGTGGCCAATGGTGGGCCCTGGGAAATTTCAAGCTCAAAAGTATGCACTGCACTAGGATGATCCCCAGCACTTAGAGAAAAGTTAAGAAAATCAGTGTGGAATCATCTGTCTGGATGTGCCAGAGAGGGGGTAGGAGGCAGGAGAAGTTTGGAAAAGCCTCTCTGCAGCATTTGGTCCTCTGGGGATCATGTGAGTTTAGCTTTGTTCTCTGTAACCAAGACTGGAGCTGGCACCCCATGCCTGAAAAGCACCTGAAACTTTGGAAATGGCTGGCCATACTGTGATCTTCACCTTTCTCAAGAGAAATGGTATTAAATCCCATGTTTTGCCTTAGGGCACAGGCATCCGCCCAGAGGCTTGACTGGCTCCCACTGCAATGACCTTATTGCCCTGACTCACATCTTCCTGGCCCAGCTTCTCCTCTCCCTCCCCTCTGTGGGCACGATGGTGGGGCCCCAGTGGCTGCCAGTACCTCCCTCTGCAGTCTTGGGTGACAGGACCCATGACACAGCCTGGCACCACATTTGCTGTGCTGCTGTTCATCCTCTGAGGAGCAAATCTTCCCCAAGCTGTCACTTGCGGCACATTCAGCAGCTCTTCTCCTCTGCAGCAGCTCTGTGGCTCTGGGCTAACTCAGGGTGTTTGTTTACTCTGCTGAGTAGTGGATGTGGGTTAAATCCCATTTAAAAGATTTGGAAGGTCACAAATAAACAATGTTAGGTAAAAACCAGCATCATGCCATGTCCATCAAAGGCAAAGCCCAGGGGTGTGAGCTGTCTCTTCTCCCTCACCTGCAGTCTGGGGTTCCCTGCTCCATTTGCTGTGCCAGGAGTACAATTCACAGTGCCACTGGTTTGGGTGGGGAAGGGTTTAACAAAGTTCCTCATTCCACTCAGAGCCATCCCTGAGTGACGGGTCAGGGGGAATTGGAGACTTCCAAGGAAGGGCTGGAATCTCCCAGCATCTGAAGCTGAGAGGCAGCAAGATGTGGGGACCTAGTCCTTGGGTTATCCTTTTGCCCTCCAGCAAGGGGCATGTTGCTCTGGAATTTTGGATGGTGATGAAAGACAACAACAATGGAGGACTCTGTGACTTTCTTGCAACAATGAGGAATAGGGTAAAGAGCTTGCAAATGAGTGGAGGCATTTGCTCTTGGAAAGGAAGCTCATGTCTTGGAGGCAGGATCTTCATTGGTCCTGGTGGCCCATCAGTCGATGGTGGTCCATTAGCTCATACCTGGCTCTGCTGTGCAACACTGAGGTCTGTGAGGCTGGTCTGATGAGGTCCAGGACCCAGGGGAGGCTTTAAGGACAAGCACTGAGCATCTCCCCTCACCATGCACCCATTCATGCACAGCGGTCTCATGTGGGAGACTTTTTGGTGACCTCTTACTGCCAGGTGAGCCCTTGTTTGTGCAGTTGCCCAGTGGATGAGATGTATTTATAGCTGTTGTTAAATCATAGCTGTGCAGCTGAGGGACTGGGTTGCTTCCAAGGACTGCTTACAACGACATGGAGGGGGATGGAGGCAGGTTACATATTTACATGTTAGTTTAAAATGTGTATTCTTTCCCCCTGGGGGCCCAGAATAGCTCATAGGCAGCTGCTCCAGCCATCAGCTCAGCTCATATTTATTTGTGTTTTTCAAACATTTAGTCAGTATTTACACAATAGACGCAATATTAGTAATATCTGCAATAATTTATATGATACCAAATGGGATTTCTCACGGCCAGTGGACTGCCTGGGGACTTGGCCCCTGATCCTTGTTAAAAACTCGAAAAAGTACAAATTAACAAGCTGTAAAATAATGTCTTCATAAAAGAATAGGGGAAAAAAGGCCAGATCCTGGGAGGCGCTGAGTGATCGTGACAGCCCTGAAGGCTGCTGGGGATGGACGGTGCTCAACACCTGTGCAAATCAGGGCTCTGCTGTTCTGCAAAGAGGAGGAAGGGTCCTGTGTAGCTCTCCCAGCCTGGATGTTGGCATTTCTCTGTGCCATGGTGGGAGCTGGAGAAAACCTACCACTGGATGCTAGCGGCAACTGCTGGAATCCCTTTTTCCCCCAAGCAGTGGCTGGGGAGAACATACCATTGGGCTGGAAGCTTCCCCATCTCCCTCTTCTGTAGGTGCTCACGGTGAGAGGAGTTGAGAGGAGGCAGCCAAGCTTTGGGGGAGGGGTGGGCCAGGGGGCACATCCCAGGAGCAGTGCTTGGGAGAGAAACCAGTGCACCATCATCTCCGGGGCTGGCCCTGCTTCCACCCTGGTCCTCTGGGCACAGTGCTGTTACAGGGACCAGCAAAGTGACTACTGCCCCTTGGGGACAGGTTTTCCTGAGAGATGGACTAAAATGAGAGTGTGTGTGGGACACCTAAACACAGTGTTTTCCCATCTTTCTCCTGAAAAGCCAAGAAAGAGAGGCATTGCATTCCCACTGCCAGGGTGCTCTTTCATCAAACATCCTTCCTCCCAAGGATCACCAAGCATCCTTTCCTGCACCTCCAGCAGCTGCCTGGCACCATGAGCCAAGGGGCTCTATGTAGGCAACTCTTGAGAGCTCCCATGTCTTCCTGCAGCCTTGCAGAACCCTGGTGGGTCTCTTGCTTCACTAGAGCCCCTACAGGGTCCCTAACCTGTACTGACTGCAGATCAGCATGAGAATACAGGGGGAATAAGGGCATCTTCTGTTCTTTGGTGCTGCCCCAGAGCCTTCCCTCAGCACCTTGCACCCATTGACGTCAGACCAAAGGTGACTTTCCTTTGCTGAAATTCTCCTGGCATTGGCTCCACCTCCCCCGAAGCCAGCCTCAGCACCCTGGGAACAGATTGGCCCCAGTGCTTTCGTGCAGCCCCCGCAGTGATCACACGCCACTGCTTATGGGCTGACAGGGGGCTCCGGGGAGGGTTAGAGAAATAAAACTTTGGCATCCACTCTGCTTTCTTTTCCCTTTGTATCTCCCCTCCCACCCTTTCCCAACTCCAGGGAAGGTCGCCATTTCATCTGTGTTATCCACAGCCATCCTGGCCATAACGACCCAACCCATGGATGTTACCGCATACTGCTCTGAGGGGTTGTCCTCCTCCTCCTCCATCTCCCACTCCTGGCTTTTGGCCAGGGTTATGAATGCCTCGGCAGTGTCAGGGACATGGGTCAGGTTGGCAGTGGCCTGAGATGATGGCATGTGAAGATGGTGGAGAAAGTTTGGGGATGCAGGGTGGGGTCTTTCAGCATGATGTAACTGCAGGCACATGGTTCAGGGGGGCTGGGAGCATGAGGAGGCGTGTGTTGTATTTCAAGCAGCTCCACACTGTGTCTGCCTCTGCAGCCACTTGCCATATTCAAACCAGATGCAATATCCGCTTTTCAGCAGCGTAGCATGCGTGGGGGGATTTCATTCATATGTTTTGGACCTATCCCAAGCTAAATAAATGATGGAAAGGCGCAATTAACCCGATTTCAAATCTAATCCACTTTGAGTGCCTCTCTGTCCTGGGCCTTGCCTGTTCCACATGGTAGTGACTTGCCTTCAGATATGTGTGAGGAGATGTTGGACGCTTGGCCAACAAAGTAGAGTTGGTGATGAAGGACTGGTGCTGGTGTTGCTGCTGCGGTAGGGTGAGCCTGAAGAGAAGGTCACACACTTGTGAGGCAGCATCCTTGCACCAGTGTGTGGATGGGGAGGTATGACACAGGGCTGAGATCATGAGTGGAAAGGGACCAGGTCAGACACCCCACCATCTCCATGGCCACGGTAATGGCTGTGGAACACAAAAGTAGGGATGGTCTCATGTGGACTCCCCAGCCCTGTTCACCAGGTATGTTTCCATGGTCAGTGCAGACGAGGCCTGTAGCCCTTCTGCTTTGTTCAGGGCTGGCTCCAGAGCCATCAGATGTCCCCAAGACTGAGCTGTCCCTCTGAACATCTTCTGTTCTGGTCACACCAGTTCCTCTTTTCATTTCCCTCTTGTCGAGAGCCATTTGGGTCTTCTTCCTCTGCCAAAATGCTACACAAGGATCCTTCCAAAAATGTCTTTTGGCAGATCTGTAGTCATTGCTTTCTCTTCAGTGTGCTGAGGGAAGAGGCTCTTGTGCACCTCTTTATGTGCAGGAGAGAGGAAAGGCCATTGTGTAGCTTGTCCATGGGCCTACTGACAAGGGATATCTTCTAAAAGCAAACTCCCCTTCCAGTTTTCCAGCTTTCTATCTTTTTGTTTAGGATTATCTGAGAGGGCCTTGAGCTCTGAGTCTGAGTCCATCTGAGTCTCATGAATAGTCCTGGGGGATGCTCAGAGCTCTTTCAGGGGAGAATCATTGTGAAGAGATGTTGCATGAAGAAGCTGGCTGTGGTTCTGGATGTAGGAAGCCCAGTGGAAAAATCCCTGGGGGGCACCACTAACTTTCACCCAGCCTCAGAGGTTCTTTCTCCATCTGGGGTGAACTTCAGCCCCTGGGGAGGCACTGTCTCTGCTAAAAGGCCAGGAAAGTTGTCTGGATTTGGGATTTGCAGGTGGCGAGAAGGGTTTGGCTTCTGTTGGATTGGGCTTGCCGTCTCAGCTCAAATCTTGCAGCACAGAGCTTCCAAGCTGCTGCTGGCTCAGGGAACCTCCTGTCCTGGTGCATGCCTGACAGAGATTCTTCAGCCCCCGGGATCATGGGAGTTGTCCTTCTTACCCAGCCCTGCTCATGACCAGAAACTACATTATGGGGGACATAGGAGAGATAATAGGGAAGCACCTCACTGGGAAATGGACCCAGGAAGATCACTAATCCATCACCCACCCCAACTCCATCTTCACCTACTGGTTTCCTCCTGGAGGGCCAGGTGTGCTCCCATCCCACCTGCCTTGCCTACACCTGCAATGACAAATCTCCATTTTTTCCCCCCAGTCCATCTTCAGCTGGCTCCATTCCACATGTCCATGTTCTCCTGCCTCCCTTGTCCAGCACAGGTTGCTCTTGCTCTTACTCTACCACTCAGACTGCCATTGCCCGTACTTGCATTCTGCTCAACTGCAAGGGGCAATCCTGCTCTGCAGCCATGAGCTCTGCTCTCCTATCCCAGCTTCTGGAATTCCAAAAACTCCAAGGAAGACCAGGACAGACCCTTCAGCTGCTGTCAGCCTTGATTTCTGCCAGGGCCTGCTGGTCAGCTCAGCTAGCCATTTGGGCTGGATTTATCTGTCTGGGTCTCTTTATAGCTCATTTCATCTGTCTGGATGCCTGGCAGATGAACACGCATCATGGCCCAACTGTGTCTGCCAGCAACCTTCATGGGATCTCCATAAGGGACTCAGTGATAAACTGTAGCCACACAGCATCTTCTCAGCAAGGCCCTTAACACTTACAGCTGCTCTCCAAGACCCTCTGTGGGTCCTGAAACCCCCGAGATGAAGCCTCCACAGGAGTTTGTTCAGGAACATGTTGCCCAAGCCTTCTCCTGGATCTGATATCCTCCATGAGGACCACTGCCAGGCCACCTTGTTGGGCTGACTGTGGATAGCTATGACAGAGTCATGGAATGCTGGGGCAGGTGGTTTTCCAGACCAGGCTCACTGGTGTGGGTCATAACTGGTATTTCATCCAAACTGGATAAGTCTTTCTGATTCTCCTTCTGCTGATACTGTGGGTCATAGGAGCAGGAGGATAGATGAAGGCAGACAGACAGAGAAACATGCCAGAGGAAGTGGGGATGGAAAACAGCCCACACCTGGGAGTAGAAAGAGAAGTTGAATGTTTTCAGAAAGTGTTATCTCTGATATCACAAGGCTGCTCTGCATGACAGTTTGATCTCACCTGATGCGGCTCCTCCTGGCATCTCCAGATATAAGAATAGAAACCTGTTTTCTAAATGTGTGAAGGGACTATTCCACCCTCACAAAAAGAAAAAAGTCCCATTGTGCCCTTTGCAGCCATGTGCACTTCGGATAAAATTGTCCTTGTCCCCATCTGTGTAGCCCTATTTGAAGATGCGTGTGCACTTCTGCCTGGCCACACCAAGCATGCAAAGAGTGCCAAAGTATTTAAATGCCAAAGTGGAGAGAATCACCATCTCTCAGTAACCAGGTGAACCCAGAGGAGGACTATCCTTGCTGCTCCATTCACATCCCAGCAGACAAGCCTGTGGATGCCGTATCTAGCTAGCACTGTGCTCCTTGTCCCCCCATTCTCCTTCCTCCTCATCTTCTCACCTAATCTCTGCTAGTCTGTTCCTGTAGCCTGCCTTCATAAGCTTGCATGGAGAATGCCAGATGAGGTACATCCCAAGTAAGACAGAGTTCAGGAATCCTTGTGGACTTGCCTCCCTGCCACTTGCACTTCGTTACACCTGTTCCCAGCCCTGCAGAGCAGCTCCTCAGGCCATGTCTGGTGCCCACCTGTGCCGGAACCCATAGGCAACTTATCCAGAGCACAGAGTATCACCCATTACTTCTTCCTGGCCTCCAAATCCATGTGGAGCTCTGCAAAGCTCTGCAGAGGGAATGCCATGGCATGGCACCACACAGAGATCTGGGGGTCAGCTGGTTCAGGTGAGTGGTGCTCTGGCAAGGGAGAACCACAGCACATCTTCTCTCTGCCAAGGCCTATATGGGGAGGAAGCCAAAGGCAACAGAGTTTGCAGTGAGTAAAGTGGCTCTAGCATATGATTGTAATGTGTTCACGGGTCAGGACCTGGCAAGTCTGGCTGTAAAAATTAGATGAAAGCAATGAAACACTCTACATGCTCTGTAGATTCCATCTGCCAGCGGCATTCTGTAAAAAGTCTCTGTGGATTTGATGCAGGGGAAGAATTCTGTCTTCCTTTGGTAATCCTCTGATTCCAGGAGCTGGGTCTTGAAAGAAACAGCAAGTCTTCCAAAATGAGCACTGAGAGTTGGCCAGACTGCAGTGTCCTTGGATGCCTGGTTTCTTCCTGCACTGTTGGGCATTGCTTAGTCCATCCCAGCTGGGGGTTCTGGGTATGGCTGTGGCTGTTGGGTCCCTTTATGCACACAGGGCAGTAGTTGATGTAGGTGCTTCCTTCTGTGTGGGAGCTGGTGGGAAGTTCCTTGGGTAGGATTTCCATGCAAGGAAATGTGTTGGGCACTGCAGGGTCTGTCTGCCAAGAGCACGCTGTGTGACAATTGCATATGTACCTGAGGATGGGATGGCTTCCGCTGTGCTGGGACTTGAAGTCCTTTGCCAGTGCCGGACCTCAGAAATGCCTTCTGCCATCACAGTCAGAGATCATCTCCAGTGGAGACCATCCCAGCAGCCGGACAGGGATGTGGGGCTGTCTCGCTGTCAAACTCCACCTAGTGGCATGTGTGGATCCCAGCATGGCCGGACCACCTCCATTCCAGCTGCTCCACAGCCTGGACACTTGGGACAGCCAGCTGGCCGCAGGAACTGAAACACCAGCAGATTGCTCCCTGCTCCTCTTCCCTGTCCTGAGGCTGTCTTGCTGTGTGCTGAACAGCTTTGGAAGAGCATTTTGTAGCAGTGATCTGTTTATGAGCAAGGTAAACAGCTGATGCAGCAGGGGTATTTGCAGGGAACGCTTTGCTTCATCATCCAGTCAGGAGAGCCAATGAAAAAGCAAGTTGGGATTTGGCCATTTCGATGGAACAGTCCAGCTGGCAAGTTGAGCGCATTTGTCCCTTCCAGAGGTTACAGATGTGTGCTGGACACTGTGGGAATGGGATTTTATAACAGTAATTAGTTTATTCCTGAGGTAAGCAGTATAAATAGGAGAAAAATTTGTTTCCTGTTCCAATGCAAATAACCAACTGGCAGCCAGTTGGATAAGGGCCACTGAATATCAAAAGCCAAACAGGGGACTGTGTCAGCTCTATATCCCCTTCTGGCTTATTTGCATGCTGGTTGGTAGTGGAATGTTTCTCTTTAGGTTACTACATTTACTAGCTTACTGTATTTTTTTTAGCTTGGGGCTGGTTATTTGAGTGGCCACTGGCCAACTGGCTGCCTACTGTTTATTTGAATGGCTGGTAGCCAGCATTTGTCACTGGTCCTCTGAGCATCCCAAATCCAATCGTGGTTATTGACCCAGGAGAACGGGCTTCTCTGCTTGGCTGACCCCAAGACAGCAGCAGAGCTCTGCGTCACGTCCCGACAGGCTTCTCCTTCTCCAGCCAGGAGACTCTTGCTTCTTTGGCGCTTGGAACCACCGTGTGTTTTATTTCTGCCTTTCTTGCTAGCATTTAGTTTACCCCACAGTGGCATAAGCCACAGCTCAAAAGAGCTCCTGCTGTTCTCTGCTGGGTGATGCTTTCTAATAACCCTCTGGCCTGTCTCTGCACCTGGGCTGTGAGGTCCTTCTCCTGCTCCAATAAACACTGCATCTGTGTTTTCCCCAAACTTTCTTCATGCCCAGTCCCAGGCTTGTACAGGATCTCTTCTCTCTGCCCACTGTGCCTGTTTGGCTTTGGGTGCCATCTCTCTGATCGTGATGTCCAGATGGGACAAAACTTCACTCCCCCAGAGAAGGAGGAACAGCTGATTGTTGTCTCATCAACATCCAACCAGACCAGAGGTCCCTTGTCTGGTTATTGGTGCTGGATTAGTAGAATGATGGTCCACTCCCTCCTAATCATACCTGCAACAAAGACTTTATTTTCCATCCTCTACAGAACCCTCTGGCCTCTCCTCTGTGACTTTCTGGCCACCTTACAAGCCACTGCATTTTCCTCCTTCCACTGCTGTTTTCAAATGAGAGCATGAAGCAAGATTTGGGGAGCCTTGACAATTCCTCAGACCCTCAGAATCTTTGTTCTTGTCTGCTGACCTACTTCCACCTACTATCTGGACAGCTTTCTTCATCAGCTCTGCAGGGACAAGCAAGTTTTTGTAGTGGGGTCAAACCAGCCTACCTTCATCTTCCTCCATCGTCACAGTCATGTGTTTGGGGTCTCAATCTTCTTCATTCCTCTATCTCCCTGCTAAGTGTGTCTAGCTAGAACCCATTTAATGGTAGAAACTGGGGGACATTTCTGGTTTTTCACATCATTCATGTGGGACCATCCTGCAGGACTAGCGCCCTTCTTCATGCAGACCCTTGGCCTGTGAGGTTAGTGCCATAGGTCATGTCCTTCCTGTGGCTAGTGAGAAAGATATTTCATGGGAGCTTTCCTCCGGTCTGTGCCCAGGTCCATAAATCCCTCCTGTTTGCCTGGAGAAACTCCACCCAGCACACAAGGTCACTCAGTGTTTCCCACAATGAATGACTCGCCATTGAATGCTTTGCAACCCTGCCAACTCTCATAGCTGAGGCCGGAGTTGTCCCCAGGCTGGTGTTTGGGGTTTGTTTTCCTAGAGAAAGTGGGATATTGGGTAAAAATAATCTCTCAAAATAAGGCCAGGAGAAATGTACTGTGTGACCCAGGCTAGGAACAGGCTTGGTGCCTATGACTGGGGAAAATTCAAAGAAGGAACATTCTGGTGTTGGGAAGCTCTTCTGCACCCTCCTCTTGAACATATTCCATGCCTGCTGTCTGTCTTGTCCTGGAGATGGATATAGTGTGCGAGACGTGACCTCAGCCCCCAGTCTGGACAGTGCTCCCTTAGGGGCCTGCCAGGGGACAGGGCCACTGCGGTTCAGTGCTGTGGTTCTTCATTGCCCAGGGGCATGGAGGTTGGTTAAGGACACTGCACAGACACCAACACTCCTTATTTACCAGGCTGAGCTTCCTGGGATCTTGCAAGGACTTAATACCAATCCTTTCGCATGGGAACTTCAAACACCTGTGGAATGGGTGTGTATTCCTGAATGTATTCCTCCCTTTTCCTGTCTTGAAAGTGCGCTGCAAATGGCAGATGCTTCCATGAGGGCTGACGGCACCAAAGATTCACGGGATGATCCTTGTGTCCCCTGAGTCCCTACAGACACAGCAGGGAATTGCTGTAGTGACACCAGATGCCAAAACCCAGACTCATGAGGGTATTTGGACATGCTGCAACATCTAAGCCCCTTATGAGGCTGAGCCCACACCTCCAGCTGCTCTGGAGTGATGTGTTCATGCTAAAATACCTCAGGAGAGGCTGTTTCAGTCAGACTTAGAGGGGTCTTTCCTTGCAAAAATGGTAAATCCCAGACCTTTCAGGGTTATAGTGTGAAGAGGGAGTAACTCTTGGGTCAAGCCCCATTCATGGCTCTGGCCAGTGCAGCTGCAGATCTGTCAGCACAGCCCATAGCATTGCACTTATGCTTTCTTGTTTCTACACACACTTCTGGTGCTGTGTGGCTCCACATGGATTTCAGCTCCAGCATGTCCCAACCCATGCTGGTGACTCGGCAGGGCTCTGGCTGCCAAGGAGGGGATCAGGGCAGGGCCCCTTTGCTTGTCCCTTCCCTACCAGCACCATGCAACCCCCATAACAGATGAGTCCCCTGTTCCTTCCCTCCCAGCCCTCTCCTCAGACACAGGCTGGCATCGCTCCCTTTTTCTGAGCTTAGTCAGGCTGGGTGCTGCTGGGGAGTCCCCAAGGGACTGGGAGGAGATTTTGTAACTGCCCATCTGGGGTGGGAGGTGGAAACTCAGCCATGAGGTGCCTGTGGGGGCTGACAGCATGTCTGCCATTGTAGGCTGAGCAGCAGGAAGAGCCCAAGGCCTACTCTGACTTCCCTAGGATACTCAGTCCATGCCAGGTCAGAATAAGGATGGCTGGGGCATGCTTACACCTCATGGAGGACCTGCTATGACAAGACAGGAGATGGTCATGGTCCCTGGGCCAATGCATAACTGTCTCTGATGGGGATGGGTTTTGGAGTCCCTTGTTCCCAGTGCCAGAGGTGGTCTGGGCTCAGCATGGGCTGGTGGCTTCTCTTTGTGTCCAGTTGCTGCCACTAGCCGGAACTCAATGAGACAACTCCTTGCCATCCTCCCATTGAGGAGAGCCCCCACCAGGCTGCCCTCTGAATGGGGACCTGCCATCCCAGTGGCTGCAGGACATGAGATTTCATCTCCTGGACCTTAATTCCTCCATCTGCTCTGCCAAATCCAGCCCCCATCCTGCCTGCTGC
>VYZQ01052814.1:4876-29231 GCA_013400655.1 Mystacornis crossleyi | reverse complement strand
TGCTCTGGCTGGGGGCTCTGTGGGCGCGGGGTCCACCCAGCCGGGGCAGGCTCTAGCCAGCCAGAAGCACACGTGGAGGTGGCAGCTCACACCCCTCTGTTTCCTAGCTAATGGCTAGGCAGTAGCAGTATTAGCCTGCAGTCAGATTCTGGGAGAGCCAGGGAACAAGCCCGGAGCTTGCTTTTGTGCAAGGACATGTATTAAGCAGAGACGTACCCATTTTATGCTCAAAGTACCTAAGTGAGCAGTTGGAGCACAAACCTCCATGGGGTGTTGAGAAACCATGAGTTGTTGTAAAGGGAAGGTATTAAGTGTCTCTAGCTTGATGGTATGAATTAAGACAATTCTTTAATTATTCCTATCTTTGGGACTCAAAGCCCAAAAACTTGTGTGTAACCCTTACGGACTCTTAACCCTGACTGTGATTTTCCAGGGCTCCAGGAGAGGACACAATACTGCTCATGGTCAGTCTAACCAGCAGCCACAAAATACCATGGAGTTCATATGGTGCCCAGATGCTTCTGTGATCCTGCCTCCTGTCAGGGCAGGTCAGCCCATGCTGAGCTCCATGCTGCCCATTCCCACTGACCACAAGCCCACATCTCAGCACAGCGCTGCCATCACTATTCTTGTGCCACTGCAGCATGAGCTGGCTCCAATTCTTGTTCACTTCTAAGCAGGAAGAAGTGAGAGGGTGTTACTACATTTGAAAAATAAGAAATTAGTTTCTTCCATGCCGTTTCATTGTTCCTGCTCCTGATTCGGTTCCACAAGTTTGTTACCCCTCAGCAGGCATGGCTGTGTGACAGAAACAAAGTTTCTTTGTTTGCTGTGGGTCCCTGGGCCCTTCTGGAACCCATCTCCCACCGGACTGTCTCTAATGCTTTTTCCCGCAGTAAACTTTGAGGTGGTTCCATTTCATCCTGCTTCCTCAGGGAGTTATACTGCATAAAAATGCTGTAGCTCTTTCCCTGACAGGTCCTTAAGATATATTATAACTATTTTTCATATAGATGCAAAGAGGCTGGCAGCATTATATTCAGATGGAGCCATTTGTCACCAGAGGTTAGCAAGGCTGAACATAATTTAATAGCATGACAAAATTCTTGTTCTGTTTTTGCTGGAACCCCAAAGCTGTGGGTGAGAACATTTCAGGCCTGAGATCCAGACCTTGTCACTCCTGAGTGGGCACAGCTCTAGGGGCATTGCTGGAAAGGAAGACTGACATATGGTGCTAGCCTGACAGTTCTGGGGGTAGCTGTTATTTTCTGAAACTTTTGCGTTTATTTCATTTTATGCTGATCAGGAAAGCTCTGAGCTGAGAGCAGATGGTACTGATTTGCTCAGGGTTATTGCTGGTCGAAACTAAACAGTGCTGCACTCCATTCTCACAGACAGCTATTAAACTGGAAATGGTTATTTTTTGTCCATTGGTGTTTCATTGGAGTTCACTTGGGAATGAAGCCACACTCAGCTGGGCACTATTCGCTTACACACAGAGGGAGTTATGGTTCTTTGTCCCTAGAAACCCAAATCTGAAGTGAAAACCCCAGATGCAGAGTGCCCTGACCTCAGGCTATTATCAAATACTTCTCTCTCCTGTTTCAAAACCCTTTTCTCAGCAATATGGTTTCCTCTTTCTTCCTGCCTAACTTGAGGAGACTAGATGTGGTATTACAGCAGCTGCTGACCCACTGGCTGGTGGAACACCCCTTCAAGGCACCACTGAGCTGCTGCAGCTCTACTGCTGGGGTTGCTGAGGGTGGCTGCGTTTCTCTTTTCTGTATCAAAACATACCCTATGACATTATCATCCAATTCAAGCCTCCTGCATCAATTTGAGAGCTGTTTATTTGGTAAAACATAGGCTAAACCTGCTGTGGATACTGTCATGGAGATGCGCCCCCTGGGCAGTCTTTTCCTCCTTATTGAGGGAAAGGGAGATTTTACAAGGTAGTGTTGGTAACAGAAACATTTCCCTGAAGCAATTATTGACAAATCCACTATCTTTCTCCAAGTCTGTACTAAAACTACTGATTCTGAACACTGGTCTGGCAGAGCTCAGAGGACCTCAGCAGCTCAGCGTCCCATGTGGCAGGTCTGGGGCAGGCATGCACAATTCTTGGGGATGGGGAAAAACAGCATTTCAGAAAGACAAAGTGTTTCTAGGAACCTGGAGAGCAGAAGAAACAGAGCCACTAGGCAACACCCATTTACCTTTGCAAAAGAAATCAACAGATGGTGATTTCCAGAGGCTTTGTAAGGCCACCTTGCTTTTCCTTTTTGCCTTGGCTGACTGATGAATACACCTGTTGTGCTCCAGTGCATAAAAACATGCAAACGGTGAAATCTACTAATACTAAGATTAAGAAAAGCTTTAAGTTAATGTAATGGTTGCCATAATACTTTACACCTAATTACAACTCATTACAAGGCTGTCTTGCTACAAATGTGACAGAGGCTAGTGATTCCCTTGAAATAGTAGAACTGAGTCATAGGTTTGGATAAATAAAGCTTAAGTACGAACACTGGTTTATTGCCTTGGACAATATCACAATTTTTCGTGGGAAGTTGTACGATCCAGAATGAATTGGAAGCGTGTTCAATTTAAATAAATTCTTTCAAATAGCAATTCAAGAACAGAGATTTCCAAATTCTACAACCAGGACAGTATCTTGAAGTGGCAGGAGCTGTCAGAGTAAGTTCTAAGTATGAAACTCAAGTCTAGCCCATAGTTATAAGTGTGGCAAAGGTGGGTATCAGGGCTGTGCCCCTCTGCACACCTTGTACACTGAAGTTGTGAAATCCCTGGGTGCTCCAGGAACATCCCATCTTGTTATCAGCACAGATGAGACAGTAAAGTTGGTTTGAGACAACAGATTACCTTGAAAACAGGTCTGAACTCCTCAAGACATCCATAATTAAGTAATCGACACACAGGACTTCTCCAGATGAGAATTTTTGACAGTTCTACATATTCCCCCAGGTAGCTCCTGCTGTAGCTCGTCTCCTTTGTATATCTAAATATGTATGTAATGATTAACATTGTGGGTGGATTGTCCCAGGCATTCTCATGCAATTCTGATGCTTTAGTGGTTGCAGAAGGGATCAAGTTGTACATAGATATGACAATTGCAAGTAGTCAGTACAAACTGTTCCTGCAGATGCAGAAAAATATTCATGTAGGACAGTCTTTTGTACACAGTTAAGATATTTAAACCAGTTTTGTATGTAGTTGTCACAGAAAAAACAGTCCGGAATTGGGAAATTTTACTTAATTTATTGTCAGGCCACACAAGCTTCTGATTCTTGATTTGGATATCAAGAGAAAAAAAGAAGACAAAAGCTAGACCTTCAGCATGAAGTTCCATCCTCCCTCCTTCCCAGAGTCAACTTCCTTTATTTTTTCTGCAGTTACAATTGTTCCAACAACACTCCCTGCCAATAGGATGGGTGGTGTGGGAAAGTGGAAGCAGAGCATATGACGGCTTTCTGCTGCCCACATAGCTGTTTCTGCTGCACTGCTCATCGTGATTCCTGACACTCTGAGCAATGGTTTCCACCACACCACATGCCATGGAGTTTGCAGTAGTCAGGCACTTAATTTTAATGCTGAACCTTAATTCTACTTCTAGTAAATCAAAAGTGAAAATAAGGCAGTCAGTTCTGCTGTCAGCAGATGTAATGGCCAAAGATGCCTTAAACACAGACACAGGATGTCTGAGTGATACATTTCTGGATAAAAGAAAAAATGTCAATGTGAAAGTGAAACATTAGCAAACATTTCACATAAAGCCTAAGTTATGTAGTGTGCCAGAGGGTTTGAGTCACAGATACATTATACTGTAATATTAGATGCTGCAGACTGAAAATGTCATCATTAGCACAAGTTGTGCCCCCTCATCAGGCAGAAATAAAATACAGAGGTCAGTTAACCTGCCACATATTGCGCCTTTTTTACTATTGTGGCAATAGTAGCTCCACTAAATTCCTATGTGTAATTTATTTCAGGTACAGATAGGTGTGTCAATACATGTTTATTTTTTAAAAANAGGATGGGTGGTGTGGGAAAGTGGAAGCAGAGCATATGACGGCTTTCTGCTGCCCACATAGCTGTTTCTGCTGCACTGCTCATCGTGATTCCTGACACTCTGAGCAATGGTTTCCACCACACCACATGCCATGGAGTTTGCAGTAGTCAGGCACTTAATTTTAATGCTGAACCTTAATTCTACTTCTAGTAAATCAAAAGTGAAAATAAGGCAGTCAGTTCTGCTGTCAGCAGATGTAATGGCCAAAGATGCCTTAAACACAGACACAGGATGTCTGAGTGATACATTTCTGGATAAAAGAAAAAATGTCAATGTGAAAGTGAAACATTAGCAAACATTTCACATAAAGCCTAAGTTATGTAGTGTGCCAGAGGGTTTGAGTCACAGATACATTATACTGTAATATTAGATGCTGCAGACTGAAAATGTCATCATTAGCACAAGTTGTGCCCCCTCATCAGGCAGAAATAAAATACAGAGGTCAGTTAACCTGCCACATATTGCGCCTTTTTTACTATTGTGGCAATAGTAGCTCCACTAAATTCCTATGTGTAATTTATTTCAGGTACAGATAGGTGTGTCAATACATGTTTATTTTTTAAAAATCTATATTTTAAAATATATTTTAAATATCTTTACTATATGGATCACACTATTCCAGACAGTTGCAAACTTCTACAATTACATCACAAAGATTTCTCAGAGGGACTCACAGATTACTAATGTTTACCCCAGGTAATTACTGTCACACCATGTGTACCTTTTCTCTGTCAAATACATAAATTGAGATACAGTCTGCCAAATGATGAATGTCTGTTTTCTCAAATTTCTTTAAAGATGCTCAACATTTAACTGTCCCTCTCAGACACCAGGTGAAAGCACCATTCAGACATTTAACAACTAAGTTTTGCTGCACAACTTGTCCCAAGGCGAGGGTAATGGAGATTTCTTAAGGACTTATGAAGGTGATCTCTGACAACACATTCTTGGCTGTCAGGTGCCCTGGCACATAATAAATACCTGGAATATATCCAGCTGTTTTTGGAGTAGTTGTATAAAATCTATTCTGATTCAGAATTCCTGTGTAAATGTTGATAGACAAAATGGCACAAGGTAATTTTAAATACAGACTGTCTTCTTCACTCCCTGTGCACTCTCTTTCTTTTCTTATTTTCCTTAAACCTTCTTTTGGCTTTGAAGTCCCCAATCACATTTTCATTGCATATCCTTATTTATGTAAAACCTGGAAACTGAAGGGTTGTTTAATTTCAGTGTATGCCTACAGACTAGGCTAAAGTCCATGTGAGTTACTATATTCCTCTGGAAAGCCTTGGAAGCAGCAAAGGGCAATATGTTGCTACAGCTTGTGAAGGGCTGCAGCTGTCTGTTTAATTAGTCCGAGACTGTATTTTTCCGGAGTGAGTTAAGAAGGTGTGAGCTGCAGGCTGTTGGCTGACAAGGCTGTCATACCATGGCTTCAGGAGATCTGAACCTCTGCATTCACAGAGGAAACAAAGCGTTTTCATGGCTGCATGCAAGCAATATCCTGCTATAAAAGAACACTTAACAATAGTGCAGGTGGAGTCCTTATCTTCATCATCCCCAACAAATCTTTAAGACACTGAGTGTCCCACCTTATGTAAATACTTCTCTGTTTAGTACCTGAGGAGTACAGGAGTATAGATTGATTGAATTCCTGTTACAAGGCAGGTGCTGAAAAAGGTCTGGCTCAGATTTTCCTTACTGTCTAATAAGGAGAAGTTTCAGGATGATCAAGGGGCTGCTTCACATGGTCCATTTAAAGAAGCTGAGATTCTACACCCTGGAGAAGAGAAGGACCAAGAGATCCATGGCAGAAGAGCAAAAGATAATAGGCACAAACTGAAATTTAGAAAGGTTGCACCAGTCTGAACATTGATAAAAATTTCTTCACCATGAAGAAATTCCCAACAATCAAGCATTACAAAAGATTGCTCAGAGAAGTTGTGGAGCCTCCATCCCCTGAGGATTTCAAGACCCAACTGCATACAGCCCGATGTACACAGTCTGATCCCATAGATGGCTCTGAGACCTCCTGAGGTCCCTTCTAACCTGAATTATTCTATGATTCTAAAAATTTCGTGGAGTTCTCACTGCTGTTGCAGTTTGTCTCTGTGGCCCATTCCCAGTGGGCCTGGTGGCTCACCATGGTTCCTGTGTTTAGGTAGGGACTGGAAGATGTTGCAGTGTGGTTGTCTGCAAACCTCCCTGGAGACAGATTTGGCCTGTGGAAGAATCAAGGAGATGATATTTTCATTGATGTTATCAGATTTTATTTCTCCAGCTGCACATGGCTGGAGCCTGGCACAGTCCACCACGAGAACTGCCCTAGAATCATGTGAACACCCCCCTAAGTACAGGATTCCACCCAGGCTACATTCGAAATGGCCAGTGAGGGCCAGGACTGGGGTACCCGTGACAAGGGAGCAGGGGAAGGGAAACCCCGTGCCCCGCCATGCATCCACCTCAATGCCCATCCCCCCAGGAGGGGCACCTCCTCAGGAAGAGTAAGTTCTAATCGCTTTTAGTGGAAGTTATCTCCTACATACTCTGGTCTCATGCGGACTTACAATTGTCTGTGCATGCTGAAATTCATTCATATGAGGAATTAAGAGACTCCTATCTTGCTTTGTTTTACCAGAAAGTACCTATTTCTTCCAGCCTTTCTCCCTCCTTTCAGCATACCATTAGAAAAGTTCGGCTGGTGACAGCTTGGACTCTTGAGAATGCCAGTGCGGCCTGTCAAGGTTAGTGGAATACAGAGAAGTGACACTGTAGCCCAGAAAGTTCTGGAAAAAGAAAAAGGGGGGCATGTGGAAGACAGTGCTGTACTGTTTTTTCCCATGTATGGAGAATAAATGCAGTGGCAATAACAGCGACAGTAACAACATGACGTCAAGCACACCAGTGGCAGGAAGTGAAAGCGGATGCTGTTCAGAGCAAGCTTTTCCTTGCAGAACTGCAAACACAATGTACACAGTCAACACAGTTATTGCAGCATAGTCTTAACCAGACAAGCTGATGTGATGTAGCTGGTTTCTGTGCAGGAGTCTTCTCCAGCTGAGGTCAAACAAGGGAAACACCTCTTTAGCAAATCCAACACACACCACTCTCTGTAATTAGTCTACAGCAGGAAGAGTGGCTGTGACAGCTTTGGAAAATGCTTACATTCACAGTGTGTTGCACTCATGCCCCTTCTCCCTTCTCTTAGGGCTGAAGCAATTATACAAGGCAAACAGTCACCAGTGTTAGGCTTCTGGGCAGCCAAGAACTGTGGCATGAAGACTGAGGATGGTGGTGACAGGAAGAAATATGTTTCCTGATTCCGCTGGATGGACTTCACCTAGAGCACTTTTCTTGACCTTGAATGGGAACACCAAGCCAAAGTCCAAGGTCCTCTCTACCATGACAGGTCTTACATGAAGGCCAAACTACCTGTGGCACCATGACAAACTCAAGATCAAAGCTTCATCTAGATTATTTTAAGTGAGATCATTTTTGACAAGTCCTTAGCCATAGACTTAATGGCCTAAATCTTGAACCAATGTGCTGCTAACCAGCACCTGCTCCAAGCACTACTGCTAGGAAATCCTCATGGCAGCAAAACCTGACCCCCCTCTTTCAGCACAGCCTCACACAAACCATGCCAATTGTAAGTCCCACGTCCTCCTTCTGTAGGAGGATGAAGTCTGGGACATCTGTCTTTGAGAATAAGGAAGAACAAAAAGTAATCCCCTAAACTTAAACTGGATTAAGAACAGGAATAAGGACAGCAAAAAGAATGACAAAAAACCCTGTAAGAATAATGGCAAATAGCAGCAAAATGCACTGCCTGTGGCAACAGGCCCTGGCTGAAAACTGCTGCGTGGGTGCCTTGTCTGAACTACAAAACAGGTCAGGGAGAAACACAAAGTGGAGTGATTACAGAATGAGGCATACACAGCAACAAAGGCTCCACAAAAAAATGGAAACTTTTCCAGATGACTACATGGACGTGAAGATTCAAGGGCTAAATACACTTAAAGTCCATAAACTGTTCTGAATCCAGAGCCTGGGACAAAGCTCTTGACCAAAAAACCCCAGAGGACATTTAAAAAATGGTTACAAATTTGTACGCCTTGATTTCCCAGTTTATTAAATGAAAATAATGTTACCTACTCAATATATTTTATATGCTTCATTCCTTCAATGTTCAAAGAACTGTAAGATCTTAGGAGGGTAGGCAGATATAGAAGTATGAAGCATATTCTTTTTGATTACCATCTTATTGATCAAAATTTCTCATATATTTGGAAATTCTCCCTGAATTGAAGTGACTTTTCAAAGCCATACAGCAGTGTTCGACAACATGTGGAAAATAACTTGAAGACCTTTGTTCCAGTTAAGATGAAAAGATGGGAAATTTATTCAGAATGCTGGATTAATATNGTCCTGGGAGAACTGCCTGGGCTTGGGGGGGGGTACATTTTTACAGATAATTTTCCCCACCCTGAAGACAGATTCTCACTTTCTATGCAAACTAGTTGCTATGTACAGCCCACTCTTTCAGACCTTTCTGGAAATGGGTCAGAGGATTTGGGGGTCTTAGGTGGTTTTGTTCCTCCCCACCAGTCCATGACCACTTCTTGATCTTACTCCTGTGCTTGTACTGGACTGTGTTGTTCTTATCTCCAGGAACGAGAACAAGAACATTTGTCCCACAAAAGTGCTACTTATNAAAAAACCCAACAAAACTATAAGGCTCTGTAAGATAGTAAAAACACAGTAAAAAACCTTACAGAGTATAAATTCTTCTAATCTCAAATCTCTTTGGACTTCTGATCTGGCTACAGCAGGAGATACTAAAACATAAAATTTCAGTCCTAGGAAAAATAACCTATTAAAAAAACTTGATTGAATTACATAAAAAGGCATTTACCAATGAGTGTATGTAATCAATCTTCATTAAAGAAAAGTATGTTTTCAAAACCTAACTACATTGATGGCTTTAGCAAAACCTTCCAACAATTTTGTGATGTCCCACCCTTAAGAGGAAGGGAGCACCCAAGATCCATAAATGCTCGTGGTTGACAGGAACAACAGAAGTCAAAGGGTCTGCAGAAACTCACTAAGTTTTATTAGTAAATTATACATTTTCCATGGATATTGCTATGTTAGCCCCTGGCCTCTTATATAAGTGTACAGCAGTGGGTTTTGGATAAAGGGGTAAGATGGAAGAGAAGAGAGAAAGAAAGAGATGAAGTAAAGAGGAAGGGAGAGACAGAAATGAAAGAAAGGAAGAAAGAGATCAGTAGTCCTGGTTCCAGTGCTGATGCAGCAGATGGGGTGTCCAGGGTCCTGGGAGAACTGCCTGGGCTTGGGGGGGGGTACATTTTTACAGATAATTTTCCCCACCCTGAAGACAGATTCTCACTTTCTATGCAAACTAGTTGCTATGTACAGCCCGCTCTTTCAGACCTTTCTGGAAATGGGTCAGAGGATTTGGGGGTCTTAGGTGGTTTTGTTCCTCCCCACCAGTCCATGACCACTTCTTGATCTTACTCCTGTGCTTGTACTGGACTGTGTTGTTCTTATCTCCAGGAACGAGAACAAGAACATTTGTCCCACAAAAGTGCTACTTATCATGGCCCCCTTCTCCAGTCACATCCTGTTCTTTCTCACAGCATGTTATTGTTGCCAACAAGTCTTGGTAATTTACCAACAATCCTTGGTTGGCTCCGCAGGCATCCACCTATCAGGGTTTGACATATCCACATTAGTCCCTTATTTTCTGGTCTTCTACAGATTTGTATGTGACAATATAGGGATATGCACACTTTTAACTTCATTTTGTAATGCAAGACCTTCTGATAATGACGTAAATAATCAGTGATTGATACTTGTCAAGTAAAAATACAGTCCACTGAATAACAGAATATACCTTTCATCTTGTCCACTGGCTAGTCCATAGAAGAAAAGATTATACTATTCTCCTGATAGTGTTTCTAATACTGAGAGACCCAGTCCTGGTGACCTTAATCAGATTAAACATGACAGGCTTGATATTGATTCGATATTCAGTCACACTAACAAAACATACAGCACTTCTATTCATTATTTGAAAATCTGATTTTATCCAATGTTTTAAAAGAATTTTATTAATGGTACAGGTCTTTATTGATCTTTGAAGGATTTAATTATTATGATTTAACTANGGGTTTTGGATAAAGGGGTAAGATGGAAGAGAAGAGAGAAAGAAAGAGATGAAGTAAAGAGGAAGGGAGAGACAGAAATGAAAGAAAGGAAGAAAGAGATCAGTAGTCCTGGTTCCAGTGCTGATGCAGCAGATGGGGTGTCCAGGGTCCTGGGAGAACTGCCTGGGCTTGGGGGGGGGTACATTTTTACAGATAATTTTCCCCACCCTGAAGACAGATTCTCACTTTCTATGCAAACTAGTTGCTATGTACAGCCCGCTCTTTCAGACCTTTCTGGAAATGGGTCAGAGGATTTGGGGGTCTTAGGTGGTTTTGTTCCTCCCCACCAGTCCATGACCACTTCTTGATCTTACTCCTGTGCTTGTACTGGACTGTGTTGTTCTTATCTCCAGGAACGAGAACAAGAACATTTGTCCCACAAAAGTGCTACTTATCATGGCCCCCTTCTCCAGTCACATCCTGTTCTTTCTCACAGCATGTTATTGTTGCCAACAAGTCTTGGTAATTTACCAACAATCCTTGGTTGGCTCCGCAGGCATCCACCTATCAGGGTTTGACATATCCACATTAGTCCCTTATTTTCTGGTCTTCTACAGATTTGTATGTGACAATATAGGGATATGCACACTTTTAACTTCATTTTGTAATGCAAGACCTTCTGATAATGACGTAAATAATCAGTGATTGATACTTGTCAAGTAAAAATACAGTCCACTGAATAACAGAATATACCTTTCATCTTGTCCACTGGCTAGTCCATAGAAGAAAAGATTATACTATTCTCCTGATAGTGTTTCTAATACTGAGAGACCCAGTCCTGGTGACCTTAATCAGATTAAACATGACAGGCTTGATATTGATTCGATATTCAGTCACACTAACAAAACATACAGCACTTCTATTCATTATTTGAAAATCTGATTTTATCCAATGTTTTAAAAGAATTTTATTAATGGTACAGGTCTTTATTGATCTTTGAAGGATTTAATTATTATGATTTAACTAAACTGGACATGGATCAGAAAAAACAAAAAGGCATTTTGAAGTTGTGCTAATGAAGCCTTTTACTTCTATTCAATCAGAGTTCACACCTGATAATCTGTTTTACTTAAACCAAAAGAGAAGAAAATTACAGCTTAAATTTGTCGGTTTCTGTAATCATTACACCTGTTTTACACTTCAGTAACCACCACTGATTTCAGTATGTTTATGCCCATTTTATATCAACATAACAGAGAATGAAACAAGGCCCACATAATTTCACTCTTCTTAACCTTCCCTATTCACACAGCTAAGTTGTATATAATCAGCACGTATGAAGTGAGTAAAAGCTTATATTCCAGCATAAAAATTAGGGCATCTGTACTTACATCATTGCCACTGACTGCCAGGCAGAGTCATGCAGACCAGAGCAGTAGATAAAGCACTTCAATTGTGCTGCTTCTGTGTTAACTGATAGGTGCTGCTCAGAAGATGCTAAATGAAGTCCAGGTTTTCCCTAAGCACTTATAATTAGGAATATTAAACCTCAGCAGGAGTTCACTGTGTTTTTCTAGATAACTCAGCTGAAGACCAGAAATTTCACAAAAATCTTTCATACATGAATAAATCACAGAAGTATTTACAAGAGTATTGGTACATCTTGCCTCTTTATGACAAATTTACCGACTCAAAAAGTACACAGGAGTATCTATACAGAGAGAAGGTTCAGCATGTGTTGCTTGTACAGACTTGTCCCACCACCATGAGCTCCCCACCTGAACCAGAACTGTTCTTAATTACGTTCACCTGAAGTCAACAATCAATGGAAATAGTGGCTGCAGAAATTGCATAAAGGTATCTACATTTCTTGTAGTGCCCTTCAGGGAGGACACCTGCAATTGCAATCTACATTTGCTCCTCTGATGGATCTTTCAATCAGCTGACTCGGAGAGTCATAAACAGGAGTCATGAAGAGGTTCTCTCTGTGCACAGTAAAAGGGGAACAAGGGATTCATTTACCAGACTTTAGCCACTTTGCTTCACTGTTGGCGTAACTGTCAGGATTTTCCATAATCGCCAGTTGTGATGGCAGGAACCACTGTTCCCTGGGTTCCCAACAGCCTGCATTATCTGAACAACAATGCTGCATCCTCCGAGCAAGTGTTTGGAGAATTTTCTGACCTANCCCATTTCTGGGCATAAAGCAGACAATAGGGAAATACAGTATTATTATAAAATCACCCCAAGACGCTTAGTTAGTAGGAAAGAGTGAGTAGCTAGAAATAACACATCTCATGAACACATATAGACTTTAAAGAGTTTCTTATTGGAAAGAGAAGCTAAAATGAAACTTTGTCTTATTTTGTTTCCAACTCTTTTTTTTAGGCTAGAGCATGCTCAGTCTTCCAGAAAACCCAAAATGTATGGATGACCCAGCTTTATTTAGTGCTCTGACACAGAGTGAGGAGTCCTGAAACCCTGCAACCATTGGGTCCAAAGATTCCAGACTCACCAGATTGGTCAAGCATGATTTGCCCTTAGTGAAGCCTTGCTGGCTCTCTCAGATCACCTCGTTGTCTTGTTTGTGCCTGAACATTGCTTCCATGAGGCTCTGCTCCAGGATCTTTCCAGGCACAAAGATGAGGCTCACCTGCCTGTAGCTTCCTGGGTCTTGTTTTCTTTCGTTTTGAAAAATCAAGAGCAATGTTCCCCTTTTTCCAGTCACCAGGGAGTTTGCCTGACCACTGTGGCTTTTCAAACACATTTCCTTTGCCTCATTCTTCACCAGCAAGATTTCCTGGGCTGTTGTGCTTAGAGAGGGAGCAAAGGAGAACTGTCTCCTCCTTGGAAGAGGATTGAGGCAAGTACCTCCTGAAAAATCTTGACTCATCCAGTGTGATCAGATCACACATGCCCTATTTACCGGACGAAGGGTTTAGGGAGCACCTGGTAGCAGACTTCCAGTGCCTGAAGAAGGTTCCAGCTGAATGTAAGGGTGGGGAGAAATGACTAGGAGGATAATTAAGCACAGGAAAAAATTCTCTAGCGACACTGGAGAACCTAAGTTCTTGGAAATTTTCAAGACCTGACACAACAAAGTCCTGAACAGTATTGTCTGAAATCTTTATTGCCCTGCTTTGAGCAGCTGGCCAGACTTGAGCTAGAGCTCCTTCAAAGGCTGTTCCAACCTGGACAGCTCTATGAATTATCAGAAGGTTTGACTGGCCTGAGATTCAACAGGATATGGTCAAAAAAGAAATCAGCTCAGGATTTGCCAAGACTTCAGCTCATGTTTTTCTCTTCCTGATGCATCTCCTCTCTTATCAGCTCAAAATATCATAACACTATGTTTTTAGAGACTACACCATTCTGTCCAGGACCTCTGATTCCCAGGTCTGAATCTGGAGCCATATCACATCCTGACTGCACCTGGAGCTCTCATACCTATACGGATATATGGAATTTCACAGCTGTCCTCCTTGCCCTAACACTGCCTAGCACACCACATTAAATCATCCCAGATACAGCTCTTGAAAAGCAGATATGATAGAAGAGATGCTGAACAGGGTAACACAGCCAGAACACCACTGTACCACAGTGTGACTCAACACATAAATTAGGACACAGTTCCTCTGTGGATTTCATGATCTAGTGGAACCCCTGAAAATCTTCCTGTAGCCATGACTCATAGGAAGGGCACAGAGGATGACTCCAGCACTGTTTGCATAAACAAGGATGTCTGACCATTTCTTCTACATATATATTCCCACTTCTGGATATTTTGTCTTCTTGATATTTTCAGTCTTTAATTGTCTTCTGTATATTTTCAGTCTTTAACTTCACTTCCCCTCTTTTCCATTGCTCCATGCTAGTTAGTTGACCCTTACTGTCCTCTGAATATTTCCCTTTGTGAGGAAATGTTTTGGCTCTTAATATTTCAGCATCAAATAGAACACTGTTGCTTGAACTACACACTTGGACATTTCCCCCTTAAATTTCCAGTGCTGTGTTTCCATTCTTTCTGTGAAAAAGACCTTTGAGATTATCAAATATTGCACAACATTTATCAGTTAGTTGTTACTTAAATCTCAAAAGTCTTCCAAATTTAAACATTTTAATTGGAAAAAAATGGCAGATCTTTGTGATAATGTAAGTTGGGTGACTGGATAATACATAAACATTAATAAAGTGACACAGAAATAAATCCTCTTAACAGGAATATGCATTGATTTCCACTACTATGGTCAGTTTATAAAGAGAGAAAACATTACTAAGTAAAACACTGGAGGAGGTATCTGTAGAGAAAAAATAAATCAGATACCTTCTGATTCCCCAGCAAGAAGAAAGAAACTCCTGCCAGCAGCAGCAAAACAGGTGCAATAAACAGAAAGACAAAGTGAAAACATAAGGAAGGCACTGGTTCAATATAGTAAAATTAACAAGGGCTGTAGAAAAGTTCACATTTTAACAGACACCAAGGATTTGACAGCACCTATGTTGCAGTGGGGTGGCTGCAACCTTTCCCTGGGAGACAGCCTTGGCCCGTGGAAGAATCAAGGAGACGATATTTGATAGATGTTTTCAGATTTTATTCCCCCTTGCCGCACATGGCCGGAGCCCGGCAGGGACTCCGACAGCGACTGCCCCCTAGAACAGCTCTAGAACAACTCCCGAGAGTCCCGTGAACACTGCCCTAAGTACAGGATTCCCGCGGGCTACATTCAAACTGACTGATAGGGGACAGGATTTGGGGTACACGTGCTCAAGGGAACAGGGAGAGAGAAACCCCGTGCCCCAAGCATCCACTCATGCCCACCTCCCCCACGGGGAGCACCTCTTCACACCTATTCATCTCAGTGGGCTCACTGGCCCACAGATTTCTGCAAGTATTTGATTATTAATTGCTTATTATTGGAATGATTATTAATTGCTGCCTGATAAGATAAATGCCAGGGATTTTTTGCTGAAGATTATATCATAGTCCTGTTTAAGAAGTAACACAAAGATATGATTATTGTTTCATCCCAATTTCAGTGGTGTTTTGACACAAAAATCAAAAAATCATACCTCTAAAAATTAGGAATCTAAAATCTCACTTCAGTTTCCACTATCTTTGAGATCTCAAGATCAAATTTAAAGAGAGAAAAATACAAAAGATAGTTTGCTAACAATCCAGAGAAAGGACAAGCTATAAACAAGTGTGAATTTCAGGGGTGTGTTCTAATTCCTTGGTTCATTTCTTGAGAGCACTGAGGAAGAAATGAGACTACAGGCAGGAACTGAATTCTGGGAGCTTGGCAAACCAGTGGGAGGAAAGAGGAAATGCTGTGTCCAGGGGGCCATGCTGTAATTCAGTTCATTGCAACTTCTCAGATTGGCAAACTCTCCAAAAGTCACCACAGTGAAAGGGCAGAGCCAGAGTTTACAGGTATCTGTTAGGTAGGTGCAATCCAAATCAAATAGCTCAAACTGAGACCCCACATTGATACCTGATGCAGCACAAGCTGTTATGTAGAATGCCTGCCATCTCTCTCCCTAATAGGCACAGGCAGTGCTATCTTCTATTCCTCAGCCTCATAATTTATGCATCAGTCTTATCTGTATTGAAACTGATGCATAAAGTTCATCCCTGTCTCATCCTGCCACAGTAGGTGCCAGTCTACAGTTTTCACTTCCTGTTTAATTACAAAGCACTAAATAAAAATTAGGACAAATGTGAGTGAAGTAGAATTTAAAAGGAAAAAAAAGACCTAAATCCGAATGTACCATTCATAGAAAACTCTGTATAGCATAGCAGGTGCCCATTATTTTTAGCCCAAGGACCTTTTGGTGCCTATCAGTTTGTTTCTGTGCATGATCGCAGCTCGACTGCCCCAGTGCCTGCCTCTCCTCAGCCCATTCCTTTGCCTACATCCAGAGCGCTTTTCTAGGCCATGCTCCTTGCACACTAATTGGATTAAGCTGTTTGCAAAATGCAGCTGCAATTTTTTCCCATGTGGACAGTGGGAGCAGAAAACTCCCCACATGTTTAAGCAGCAGCCCCAGAGCAAAGGGTGGTGCTGGGGCTCCCATCCCGTGCCTCAGCCCCGGTGACTGAGGCTGCAGTCAGCCCACTGGCTGTGCTCTGTGCAGAGCATTGAGGGTGGACTGGGTCTGCAAGAAGACCAAGAAGAAATCTACATCTCTTCTACACTGTAAGGATTGCAGGGCAGTGCTCTAGGAGCATGTCCACTGCTCCAGTGACTCTGCATTTCATGTAAATCACTCCACAGAGACCTTAGGAACCACAGTGACGTGCGCAGTGCAAATATTGTGTAAGACCACTTTAAAAAAACCTAGCAACTTTTTTTTTCAGAGATCATTTATGTTTGAGACATCAAAGAGAAAGATCTCCAGCTCTGCAAATGAGTGTACTTAGACACAACTTCATAATTTTTGCAATTACTCACCAAACGCACCAATTTTAATCCTGCTCAAGTCAACAGACTGCTAACATCCTGAATTTAAGCACCCGAGGCAGTTTTTGCCTGTTATCAGCTTGGGCTAATATTCTAAAGACAACTCTTTTCCCTTCATTTTTACCTTAAGAGGCAACAAAATACAAAACTATAAATTCCCATAAGGATGTCCCTGTTTTCAAAGGTGTTCTCCTAGACAATTGTATTTCAACTTCTGCACAGAAGAAGCCCAAGGAATGGCTCAGTCCAGCAGCAATTTGTATGCAGCAGCTCTGAGGGAGCAGAAATGGTCCTACATCTGTGTGCTGGCTTTCTTCACCTGCAGCTGGGATGACTTAGCAGAACAGCACTGCACCCTTACGCAGCATCATAGCTCCAGCTACAGTTACAAATACCCTTGTTGACTGAAATGGTCTTGATTTGTCTCCTAGTCAAACTGTAATCTGTGATGCACTGTTATGGGAATGGACTATGCTTGGGGCTCTGTCCAATCCCTATCAACTTATATTCACTCTCCTCAGGAATAATGGGAGCAACGTATTTCCCTGATAAACCTCACAGCTCCCTTTCAGAAAGGATGCTGGGGGAGAAAAATCATATTTCTTTAAACTTAGAGTGCAACAAATTTAATAATCTTGTGATGTTTTTTGGCCAGAACGCTGCCTGTGTAATAGAATTTGCCCTCCACACCATTCTTTTAGCAAGCATAAATAATTACTCTTTTTTTTCTCCCCTTCTCTTTAAAGACACAGTGTACAAGATCCTGAGTGTACTTAAGTCAGTAGCAGCTCACTGGAGTATTACTGCATTTTACAGGATCGGACTGAACTAGAAAGTGTTTGAGCATGTTAACACAAGCCCAGAGAAAAAACAGCTCAAGGCTGAAGTTCATGTGAGGACACTGGTTGATGTCATTAACTGTGAAACTGTAACTCCTCTAACTGATGGGTTGTAGCAAAATGCTCAGTGTCTGTCCCTCTACTGCTTTTTACAAATGTATTGATTTATCTTGTTTTGCTTCAGGTATTCTCCTCCAAAGCCAGTATGAATATTACAGAAACTGGGTAATCAGTAAATATGTAAATCTTTCATGCTGTCTACTCATTGAAAAGTCTGGGTATTTGCTGTTTCTAGGGAGTTCGTGTTTTTTCCTTTCTTTTCCTTTTCTTCACAGAAGGTACAAATCAAATGAAGAAAATAGAACCTTCAGCTTGCTAGAATGAAAATGGAGACCTGAATCATTAGAAAGTCATCTTCTGTATTTCTAAACTGGACAGGTGGCATTTGATCCTCAGACATAACTGTGGCAGCTTGGTTGAACTTTGCATGTGCTGCAGAAGTGTTGCCAAACTTGTATTTTCACCTAGACACACAACTATGTATCTGTCTCTTGTGTCTGAATACACACTGTGTATTGTGAAACACAAAACAAAAGTCAATCAGTTTAACTCCCGGTCTCTGATCCCTCTAACACACAAAGCTCAGTTATGCCCTGCAGACTCTGTGGTTGCTGTTGTTATTGTGTTAATGCAAGGGCTCTGGTTTGAATCCACCTTCACTATATCAGGTGATAAACAAATACATAACTAGAAATGGTCTCAGCTCCAGAGGACTCAGAGTAGAAAACACTGATTAAATTATAAATGTAACTCTAGATAAACAGCAGTAAAATCTTCATACTACATCAGAACATCACAAATCCTGCATCATCCAAAAACTGCTGAAGAAACTATTTAGAAGTATATCTGAATCCTGAAATAAATATATTGGAAATATTTCATTCTTTTTCCTATAAAAACCAGCTGCATTCATTATGATGAATTCTATTTGACCAAGCTGACACTCATCATTGTAATGAAGTGGAGGATATTTGGTTTGGAGGCAGAGAAAATACTTTGTGCTCATGTGATTCAAAAGGAAAAGAGACTCAGCCGTTTGTCTGTTTGGGAACCTTGGTGTGTGGAAAAAGCAGAGGTGATTGAGTCTAATATTCCTGTCAGCTCCCTTCCTGCACTGTGTCCCACACTCCACAGCCATCACTTGACCAGCTGCAGAGGCTTATTTTAGTTGCACATTAATTGTGCAGGGACACACTCAGTATAGCTCAGAGGTTACTATTACAAAGTTTATTGGCTCAGGTACAGTGCTGCACAAACAACATTACACAGTGTTTGGTGTCAGTTCAGGAAGCAGTTTTGCCATTTTTATATGACCTGGAACATAAAGAACCAGTTTTACTAACCCAAGCCACCTCCATACAACTGTGTATCTGAACCACAGTACAAAACCAAGAAAACACAGAAATACAAAACTTGTACCTTTATCTTTATAAAGCTGCATTAGATTCAATAAGCTCCTGCTCAGGAGGGTGCTTTTGGTCCAAACTGATGCTAGACAGATGCACTCAAATACCCATGAGCAAAATTTACTTGTCATCCAGCTCATGAGGAGACCGCAGCATGGAAAAGATAGACAGCAGATCCACCTGAGTGGCTCTCGGTAGAGGACACCTTGGGACACAGCCAAAACCGGTAAACTGTTCTGGATGCACAGTGCCAATTCAGAGCCAGTCAGGCATCTTTGCAACAGTAAATTTCAGGATGTCCTGTGTCATTTCTCCCACATGAGTGACAGCGTCTTCAAGCTACCTCAGCTTCACAGTACTCTGAGCAATGAAGTGTCTAAACTTTTGTTACTCTTTGAAGAACATGCAAACACCTCAGTACTGGTTATGCAATGCATACAAAGAAAATAACTATTTATGTGGTGTGATACAAAGCCATCACCATAATCTGAAATTCATCTCTTCCAAAAGTCAAGGCAAGAAATCCCACAGCATGTCTGGAAGGCTAGCAATCCAAGTCCCAGCAGAAACACAGGCACTGAGTTCCAAAGATAAGATCTAGTGGCCAGATGCAGTTCTTAAGAAGGTGTAAAGAAAAGCTGACTTGCTGCGAGTCATGTTCAGAAGCACAAAAACTGACAAATGTGTGAAGGTTGGCTGTGCCAAGGTCCTGTGACCCAGGTCCTGCAGTCATATAAACACCACTTGGTGGGTGGAGTTCAGAAAAGAGATGCTATGCCATGGACTGAGCAGGTCTGTAGACAGACCATCAAGCAGTATTTCAAATGAGAATTAGGGATTGTATGTATATATATACACTTGCTTAAACAAAAGATCTAAATATCAAATTACATATAATCCAGTGACTGCTCACCCGAAGAATTTGCCATCTCCTGTAAACACAACCTTGCACCAGATTTAACCTTGTCCTATATACCGCACAGATAAAGAAATTCCTCTTATTTTTCATACATACATTCTAGTCAGTTTTTCATATATACAATCTGCATAGCGCATCATTTTTAAAGGGGAACTTCTACACAAGACATTGTATAAACTACAAGGGAGAGACACTAGGTCTGCTTAATTCACTGAATATGAGCCAGAACTTTTTATTCACTTCTATGCAAAATAATCTACTTCTCCGTGATTCCTTGTGATTGTGATACTATTTAACAGGACTATTGATGGATATGGTTTAGCAATGAGAATTAAATTGTGGAGCACATTAAAATCTGCTTAGATGATCTTAACCAATTATGCAGTGAATTACTCTGGAGTCACAGCCTGGTATCCAACATGAAAGAACACTACAAGAACACAATTGAGATGTTGCAGAATGGTGTAGGAAGGATAAAAGGAGTTTAGCCTTGGGGGAAAAAAAGTCTACAGTCTTCACTCTGCTTTCCTTACAGCGTCACAGCAAAGAAACGTATGCAGCGAGGTGGCAAGTGACAGACACCTTATAAACTCCAGCTGCACCAGCCTGGCCATCAGGCACCAAGGCACCTCTTGCCAAAAGCTGTAAGCTTAAACACCACCACAGGTACCAGATACACCAAACCTAAAGCACAAAGAAGCACATTTAAAATTCTGCCCTTTGGCCAGCATATCTGAAAAGAAAAACAACAGTATTAAGAAACAGCATTGACATTTAATCTGTCAGTATGCCTTGGAATTATCACCCAGATAAAGGGAGCACAGGGGTTTGGTTCAGGCTCAGAATTAACAACCAAAACAACCAGAAACACTATAGAGGAAAATTCACACCCTGTACATAACCATGGTGTGTGCAGAAATTCCAGTCACAGAGATCCTCTACACGGTGGTGATGGGACTCTCACAGATAGATGAAATAAATATCAAGTTTTGCAGTAGTGATCAAAGAAAGGATATAATGTAATATTCATCTTAATTTGACTGTCCTTGCATTCTGAGGATGTATTTGCAGGGTAGTTTTCCTCCAGATACAGCAGCAGACTATATTATGGACTTTATACACATAAAATGCTGACTGCATAATTCTGCTACACGGAGTATCATTTATTATCAGAAGTCCCTGGGGAACAAAACAAGTCCCTGGATTAATATGAATTTATTAAAGCTACCATTAGAGCTTTTTTTAATTAAAAATATCTAAACAAGTACCCCTGAAAATCTCTCACATGCCAAAGGGAAATGCTGGAAGATAACTGCTGAAAAACCCCAACTCTGTCAGTAGGCAAATGGTATCAGACACTATTTAGCTGAGCTCGCATTTAATTGAAGAACATTATTTCTTGGTGTGGTTCCATCTGGAGGGAGAAGTTAAGCCCCATATACGTTACAAATCCTGATTTCAACAAGCCAGCTGAACAGTCCAAAGTCAGTTTTACGGAGAAGAGATGACAGATACAGCACAGAAAGCAAGTATTTGAGTTTCCCAGGATTATTTCTCTTCCAACATTGTAACAGTACTCCCACCACCTACTGCTGCAAGAGTCGTATTTAATTTTCTCCAAACTTAAAATATGTTCTCCTCACTAGCAAATAGTGATTTAACATAGTTCTGTTTAGCGTAGTACCATTTTCTATTAATAATCTGAAATGCCCTAACTGTACAATATTTCATTACAGATACAGCTTCAGATATGTTCGTATGAGCTAAATTAAACCATTATTCAAGTTTCAGCACATTGTAAGATACAAGAAAGAGCCAGCAGGAGAAGGAAGGAGATGCTGACAAAAAGTTCTGTCTGAGCCAATCATCATTAATTATTCTATTGAAGGCTTGAAGATATATCAGCAGAATTCTGTAGTGAGAAATGTTATTTAAGGAAAAAAAAATAAACACAAGCCCTGTAGTATTTTTCTGACTTTTCCAATTTCTTGCTAAAGTTAAGATAAAAGACTGATCTGATAAAATAACTTTTCTTTTTACTAATCAGCTTTATATTAAAGCAGAATTAAAAAAAAATAAATTAAGCTTCCTCCCTTGCAGCAGAGAAATTTCACCATGAAGAAGATAAGGACAGATAACACAGATAAAGGATGTGTTAAGGGGCAAAATCCTGATGTGACACCCCAGAAGAAAGTTTTGTGATAAAACATGGGAGATTTGTATACAAAGATAATTTCAAATTATCCCATGATCATATTGTCACACTGATGGGACACTCCACAAAAGGAATCCTTAGAAGGAATTAAGGAAGAGTTAAGTCCAGACAATTTCAGAAGAATACTTATATGTTTAAGGGGGGTGTGGAAAAAGTCGAGCAGCTTTCTAAACTAGCAAGCACTTTTAGATAAGTTTTCCCAGTGGAAGAGAGCAGACTGGGTTGTCTATGCAGCAACAAACAAGACAGAAAGAAAGGGGAAGAGCTACAGAGAGACCTTAGAAAGAAAATGAAAACTGCCTTTTTTTTTTTTTGCTCTGATGGGGAAGTTAGGGTAAGAAGATAACTTTGTGTCCATGAGACTAAACAAAAGCAAGTAGAAAATCTAAGACAAGAATAAATTGCAAGTTCCTGGCGGCTAATAGCAATAACTGTTGCTTTTAGCAGATTTTGTTGAAAAACAGCACTCAAGTTGGCAGACGGACAGTTGGCAGTGTACAGGAAACTCCAGATATAGGTAGTCTTTTAGTGTTTCCAACTTCTTCACAGACCTTTTCCTATTCTATGGAAACCCTTTCCCTCCTGAGAAAACAAATTAAAGTAGTTTCACAGAATCATAGAATGGGGAGGGTTGAAAGGGACCACAGTGGGTCATCTGGTCCAACCTCCCTGCTCAGGCAGAGTCAGCCTAGAGCACATGGCACAGGATTGTGACTGGATGGTTCTTGAATATCTTCAATGAGGGAAACTCCACAGCATCCTCTGGGCAAGGTACATGTATTTATATATATAAAACCGGTGGTTTTCTCACATGGAATGGCATAAAACGAGAATGCTGAGGTCAGCAGGGACTCACAAGGGTAATCAAATTAATGTGGCTCACAGTGGCATCATGGGTACACCAGGATCTATACAGAATGATGTCAGAAACACCTAGATCTCATTCCTAACCTTACCCTTTGCAATTTTTTTGGACATTCTTATTTCTACCAAAATCTGACTGGCGAAACCCATTGTTTCTGAATCACATTAATAAACAGCACTTATACAATTTTTGGATTTCTATACTATCAAATAACAACTTAAGTGTTAATTCACCAGTGGTTTTTCAGAAAAGGCTGAGTAGCTTTTTTTTTTTTTTTTTTTTTAATGCAGTGGAGTAGCGTTGTTAACAGTGAGTTATTTTTCCATATGCCTAATTAGCAGAGAGTGAGACAACCATCTTCCACTCACGGACGAGCCACAGCTGTGACAGGAACTGTGTTTGCTACTTGCTCCAACAGAGTGTTCTCGTCTCAGAACAATTCCCAGACTCACAGAATCCATTAGGCTGGGAAAGACCTTTGGGATCATGGAGTCCAACCTATGACCGAACACCACCGTGTCAACCAGACCATGGCGCTGAGTGCCACCTCCAGTCTTTCCTCAAGCTCCTCCGGGGACGGTGACTCCACCACCTCCCTGAGAAGCCCATTCCGATGTCTAGTCATCTTTTCTGTGAAGAAATTCTTCTTAATGCCCAACCTGAACCTCCCCAGGCGCAGACTGAGGCCGTGCACTCTTCTCCTATTCCCTGGGAGAAGAGCCCGACCCCCGCCTGGCTACAACCTCCTGTCAGGTGTTGGTAGAGTGATAAAGTCACCCAAGCCCCCTCTTCTTCCTCTATTCAAATACCAGACAAGTACGAATCAAAAACCTCAAGTATTTACTCGAATTAGAAGACCTATTAAAATGATACAGAATATAAAAGAAAGCTTTTGGAAAGCAGTGTAACTTTGTATGTAATCGTTGATCAACAGCAACTTAAAAGAGCTCGGAAGTATTTTCTGTCAAAAAGCGTCATGTTCTTCCACAGAGGCAGCCGGTGCCGAACGCCGGCAATGGAACTGGCTGGAGATCTGGGTGCTCTGGAAGGCTGGGAGGTCCTTTCCCATACGGGCATCAGCCCCAGTCCCTGGCTAAGAGGGGCCTGTGCGGCGTAGCGGCTGCCCTGAAGCTCAGCTCAGCTCGGCTCGGCTCGGCTCGGCTCGGCCGGGAGCGGGTGCGGGTGTGGGTGCGGGTGTGGGCGGGGTTCCCCCGCGGAGCCGGGGCGGTGCCGGTGCCGGTACCGCCGCCTCCCCCTTCCCGGAACCGCGGCCGCCGCGAACCGAAACTGGAGCCCCTTCCCCCCGTCCCCCCCCGCACGCGCGGGC
>VYZQ01052812.1:69951-87579 GCA_013400655.1 Mystacornis crossleyi | reverse complement strand
GTCTGATTCCTATTACTTGTTACTGCCTCAGTTATTGTTGGTTTTTTTTGCTTTGCCTTGTTATACATATATATAATATATATAAGTAAAGACCTGTTATTCCTATTTCTGATATATTTGCCTGAAAGCCCCTCATTTCCAAAATTATAATAGTTCGGGAGGAAGGGAGTTACATTTTTTTTTCATTCCGGGGTGGGAGGGGGACTCCTGCCTTCCTTAGCAGACACCTGTCCAAACCAGGACATAGGTTTAATAAGAAGATTAATTGTATTAATTCGTTCCACCGATACGGGGGTTTTATGCAGAATAGTAGAGGGAGTATTGGTTGAAAACAATTTTTTTTAAATCTGTGGGCTTATGAGCCTGAACTTTGATTTGTAGTTCTTAAACTGTTAGTTCTGAGATACTTGACATGATGATCTGCTCTCAGAAGACGACATTGAGTTGTTGGCAGTGTGTGACAAACGAGGTTGACTAAAAGGATCTCAGTCGTAATGAAGGTCTGAGTATACCCAGAAAGAGCAAAGACCATCTTTGTATTTTTCTTTCTTACCCAAATCAAGGCTTTTAAAGGCACTTGTAGGAACTCCGCATTTCTGTTGAGTCCCTCAGCTTGGCAGTTATAAACCTTTTTACCTGACAGCATGGAAGTGTTTGAAAAAGACTTAAAAAATTCTCAAAGCATCTAAGAATGCAGAAGAGTAATTTGTAAGTTTCCGCTATATGCGAAATGGCTTTAACCTCAAAATATAGTAGTACAGTACTCTTTGCTTACTTAAATTCTGCTTTGAGTAGTGACTTGGGTAATAAATTACTTATATTGTCAGTTCATGCATGAAAGTGCTGTTTCTTACTAAGGGGTTGTGTTTTTCCCATTCTTGTTGCTAAGGTGTTTAATTTTGTGCAGGTATTTCAAGGTATCTGGTAATTCTGTCTATACACCAATGGCTTCTCTCTGCTCATTTTCTCCTCTGCTGATTAACTACTGATCATTAGCTGCAGGAATTATGTGCTAATACAACTTCTCTGCTGGCAGTTGGTTTGTTGATTTAAAATAATAATTGTGAGGATCAATACTTTAGAAATACAGCACTTTCCTGCTGCCACTTCTTCTCATTATCAGTCAGCATCTGTTCAGACTGCTCACCAGATTGTTACAACACTACATATTACCAGCAAGTCAAAAACAGTACAGTAATTTGTTACCTGCTGAGTCATTTCCCAGAAATGCAGGTCTAATTTTCTTGGCTTATCTGTATAGAAATTCCTGTATATCAGTGATGATAAAGATGTGTTTTTACAGTATTTTAAGTACATGCTAGTAGCTGCTGTGCTGATACATAACTCAGTTAAGAAATAATTTTCTTAGTATTTTAAATAGTTTTCTATTTATGAACTTTCCATTGTAGTTTTTAAAACTGGAAGCTAATCTTTCTGGGTGTACTTGCCCTACTTTTGCAAGTAGTTCTCATCACTGTTTCTGTTTCTCCAGCTTTTAGTTAATCTCTGCACTGAGCATTGCCTTCTGTCTTTACGAAGTTCAATTTTAGGTCTCCATCGCTGATAGTTTTGTTTTCTTCTGTGGACATACCTTAAGGGAGCTCTGACCATTTGTTTGAGGAGATGTGAGGTAGGGAGGAGTGTGTTACTCTTGCTGTAGTTGAGTTCTGCTGGTATATCACCAGAGCTGTGGGTTAATGTACTGCAGCAGGAAGTGTACCAAAATAAAAATAGGGTTCATACAATGGAAATAAATGAAACATTTGAGTTTTAACTGTGTGTCATGGTTTAACCCCAGCCAGCAGCCAAGCCCCAGGCAGCCGCTCGCTCGCTCCCCCACCAGTGGATCAGGGAGAAAATCGGAAGGGTAAAAGGTAGAAAACTCCTGGGTTGAGATAAAGACAGTTTAATAGGGAAAGCAGAAGCTGTTCGCACAAGCAGAGCAAAATAGGGAATTAACTCAGTGCCTCCCATGGGCAGGCAGGTGCTCAGCCATCTCCAGGAGAGCAGAGCCCCATCACACGCAACGGTGACTTGGGAAGACAAACACCATCACTCTTAATGTCCCCCTTTCTTCCCCCAGCTTTATATACAGAGCATGATGCCATATGGTCTGGAATGTCCCTTTGTTCAGTTGGGGTCACCTGCCCTGGCTGTGTCACCCCCAGCTTCCTCACCAGCACGGCTGTACAAAAAGCAGAAAAGGCCTTGGCTCTATGCAAGCCCTGCTCTGCAGTAACAAAAGCATTTCTATATCATCAACCCTGTGTTCAGCACAGATCCAAAACACATCCCCATAGCAGCCACTATGAGGAAAATTAACCCAGCCAAAACCAGGACACTACTTTAAAATAAACATTCCCTTTATAATTTGATTTATTCCTTTTTTCAAATGCTTTAGTAAGATAGGACTGCGTTACTTTGGGTATGTAATTTAGATGAAAACACAGTGCTAAGTAAGAACGGAAGAATTAAAACACTTTTCTGTTCCTCAAAAGACTTTTTTCTTAATCTATACTTGGAAAGTGAATAGTTTTCACAAAGATTTCAGATGTAATCAGGATTGCTGAAACTTAATTCTCATAGCAGCCATAATCATCATATTCAGTCCATGAAGTGTAATGAACTTGAGAATTTCAGCATCATGTAACTGAGATTATTACATGTATTCAAAGGGATGTTATTCCATGATTGCCAGATGCTTTAATCTCTTAAGTGATCGTTTGCAGGAGCAGTGGAAGGAGATCCACTGATTTAATTTTCATATGTATTAGCTCTAATGTATCATCATCCAAGTTTCTTTGCATATGACTTTCATGCAGCCTTACATTCTGCTTTTTTTCTCTCATTGCACTTTTCTGTTTTGCTCACATTCCACATATACTCACAACTAAAATATTTTCTCTTGGCATACTTTGAACTGATGACTTTTCTTCTTGAAGGTAAGTAAAATAGAGTTAGTGGGAGTTGATGCAATGACTTTGTATGAGTGGGAAGTTAGGATATTGATTCTAAAACAACGTGGTTTGAAAAGTGGCAATACCGATCTATTCCCGATGCCCTCTTTGCACGGTTCATTTAGAATATGTCAGTATCACCAGCTGATTTTTTTTTTTAAATTATCAGTTATACAGTACTGTTGCATAGTAGCAGTGCACAGCGCTCTAACATCCCCCAGTGTATGCAAAATTTTTATTTAAGATAGGTACTGTTGATAGTATGTAATGTACTTTTCACCTTGAAATCAAAGCTTTCTCTTCTGTTTTAGAAAGCAGACTTTGTAGTAGTTTCACTATCAGCTGTGATGAATGAATGGATAAATAATAGTAAGGAAAAGAAAGTATTAGGTTTCTTGTCTTTCCAGGTACATCCTTTTCATTCATTGTTTATTTTCTTATTATTCACATCCTCTGACTGCTAAAATAATCTTGTGCCTTTCCACTCTTCTGGAATCTTCTGATTTCCATTGTCCTATTATCTCCCATGGTTTTGTCAAAAGGTTTTCTGTCTGTGAGCTGTGGGTGAAGAGTGCACTCTAGCTAATTAATGGTAGTCTGGAGAGTGTGGTTTTGTAGACTTGATCTATAATCAGCGAGGGCAGACCCAAAAATCTCCTTTAGGGGCCAGTTCAGAGAAGACTTGACTTAAATGCTCGTGTTTCAGGTTCAGTAGAGTAAAGACAGGGCTTTCAAGCAAAGAGGTTTTTGTTAGAGCAATTGCTGTGATAGGAGAAGTCCACAAGCTTGCCTTCAAAATAACCTGTTAGATGGTAGTCCTCATTCTCTGATTGTGTATGCTTGCAAATTGCCAAAACATGAAAATGCTCATTTTTTGTAATTTGACAGACAGCCTGTGAATAGCTGGTGTCTGAGCCATAGGTCTTAAAGGAGTATTTTGAAGTCAGCTACTACTTTTGAAGTCAGTTGCTACTTCTGACAGTAATTTGGTTTCCAGAAGCTGCATTAGGCTATACTAACACTCCCCAGACATTTTCTATTATATTTCTTGCCTATTTGTTTGTTTTGGTTTTTTGGCTGTTTTGACCTAATTATCCTTTTTAAAAGCCTTTCCGGTGGAGTAGCGTGCGGATTTTGGGAGACAGATTTGCAATACAGAAGTAATAGCCAAGATTTTAACTGAAACTTTGGGCCAGTGCGAGTGTTAAGTCTTCAGGTGCTTTGCTCCTGCTTTTCATCTGAGGTGACAATACAAAAACGTCTATTCTCTTCAGCTAATTTCTCTTACTAATAAAACTTGATACTTTCATCTTAATGTAAGAGCATAGCCAAGAGCAGTTCTGAATCAGGCCAGTGCTGTGTCTGTACAGAAGAGAAAGGTAGGAGCAAACAAACAGTTGCCTATCCCGTGCTGTTTTCCTAGTTTCTAAAAGTCTGGCTAAAGAACTTCCCCAACTTCATGCTGAGCTATTTGCACTTGAAACCCCTGATGACATTGTTCATATATGAACTTACCTGACCACTTTTTTGTCTTGAGTTTTGGCATCTGTAAGTCATGTTTAGGATTTATAACTAATTACGTATATTTGTTGGTTGCTTTATAGAAATTTTCTATTTTTATGGTAAGAGAACTGTGTAATATTTCAGTGGACACACTACGACTTCCTAGAACATAACTTGCCCCCACCCACCCCTTTCAGAACTGAAAAAACAGTGTAAAGATTCAAAAATCTGGTTTGTTTCACTGTAGAATTTCTTTCAGTAATTGTTTTTTTTTTTTCTAATGAGAAAGAAAAGATTCACCAAATATTTACTCCCTCTTCTGAAGTGAACCACTCAAGACTATCAGAAATTTTATGTGTAGGATTTCAGAGAGATTTTCAACTAGAATGAGTACTCATCCTCAGTGGAAATTCTGGCAGGTCTGTATTAATGTGCAGGTGAACAGAAACTGATCCAAGACTTTACTTGGAAGGAAACCAAGTATTTTCATTATAAAAGTTAGTATTTTGAAGCACTTTTGTGGTCTTATGAAAATGTGCTCATCAGGCAGTTTTAAAACTGTGGTCTTATTTTAAGCCATGTCTCACTACTTGAAAAACTGACTCACTGAATTTGGTAAATGATGACTGTATGGTTAGCATGAAGTACTAAGCAGTGAAAAAAGAAGTATCTGTAGGTTTAGCCATACAATGTTTTTAGGTGTAACATCTTTGTGTGTGTGTGTGCAACCAACTGCGAATAGATTTGTCTGCTATAATCTCATTGTTGTGCTCATGGTAGGCTGGAAGAATAGAGTTGGTTTCCTGAGGGTTACGATGCAAGTTGAGCTGATGGGGTCTGATTTTTTTTTTCATTTTTTTTCCCTTTCCTCACAACCCTCCTCCAAACACATACGTGCACATAAGACAGCTTAGTTATATTGGCATCTTTCTGTAAAATCCTGGAGCCTTAAACTCCTGTGATTATTGAAGAGGATTTCTTTAATGGGAATATAAAGTTTTGCATTATGATGAAACTGAGCAGTGCTAGCATCAGACTGTTCACTGAATCAGCTACTGAAATTGGCATAAAACCCAACCATTTTTCTGAAAGCTTTTCTCTGGAAAAAAACTCGATGTTTCAGTATAGAAAGATGAGTTACTTTTAACAGTGATGATATCACTGAGCAAAGTTTATTAATGGAAGGAGGTACAAAGTCATCTAGTCTTTACAGGGTGAAATCAAGACCAAATTTATCTTGAAATGTAACAAGCAGATTGTAGAGCACATGTACAGTCCCTTTCTCGTCAGAAATCCAACTGAGAAGTATTGCTGTGCTTCACAATTGCTGATATTTCAAGTAATTTTCAGATATTGATCTGGCTAACAGATAATACATGATATTGAGAAAATCCCCATTTCAGAGTAATAGAAGAGTAGACGCAAAAGCAAAAAAGAAATGCTTTAGAAAATGCAGCCCTGTGAATCAAAAAAGGCACATTTGGTTTCAAAGGAGGGTTTGTATTCCTAAACGCTCCTCAGAACTCCAAGCAGGGCCTTTGGCTTGTGAGCAGGAGATATGTGGCTCCAGCCGATGCAGTTGGAGTCATTTTGAGTCTGCATTAGGGGGGTGCAATATAGCCTTCAAACTCTGCTTTTTGGGGAGGATCTGCAAGGACATGGGGGTTGCAAGGACAAGTGGAGCTGAGGAGGAGTCTGCAGGAGTCACCATACTCAGCACAGGGATGAGCTGCAGCCTTCGGACTGATGGGGAGTTCAAGCCAGTTGCTGTGGTTTACAGTTGGCTGTCATGGCTTTTACAAAGTCAGGGGTGGCTGGAGAAAGTCACCCCCCACACACAGACATCAAGGGTGAAAACTGCTGCAAGGATGAGATTTCCTTTTTTTAGAAAGGGTTAAGAAACATCCTTGCTGAACTGTTATCAACGTGATTTTATATAATGAACCATAATCAGAAATAGTATGCAAGCCTGATTAAAGCTGTTGATGCAGTGTAACAGGAATACACCCACACATGTACTTTCTGTAGGTAATTTACTTTTGAAGGTTTAGTATTGGAATTTAAATGATTTAAAATCTGTTTTCATTTTTTAAAATGTTTTTCATGCATGTGAACCAGGAACAGATGTAGATATTTCCTTTTACTTGACCATAACTTGGGGGGAAAAAAAATATCACATAAGGAGAAAAGATTTTTCCATCATACTTCCTTAGTTTTTAATGAAAAAGCCTCGAATAGACATGCTGGATTATGTTTGGGATGTTTGGCTGGAGGCTTATTTTTGTGGTATCTGTGAGTCATTGTAGCCCACCTTACAGAAGAGTGAATAAATCTTGTAAAGAGTAATTTGGGTCTTGGGCTGGAAAGGCAGCTGATAAAAGACCTGTATGGACAGGTGGGCAGGTCAAACACACACAAGTTTACAGTTGAGAGAACTGGTAGTATCCGACCCTCCACCTAATTTTGCTTCTTAGGTTTAAAGATATCTGGATGGAGTGCCAGTATTGCTGGCATATGTGTGCTTGTAATAGACTGATTCTTATTTAAATTGCAAAGCGCGTTTTTAGATGTCGCTGCCACCTTGCTTGCTCTTCTCAGTTTGTGTCCTGGTTTGCCAGCTTGACTGTCTGGATTCATGACTTGAATTGCTTATTTGCTTCTCCGTGGTATTGCAGTTTGGTGTTGGTTGCTTCACGCAATGAGTTGTGCGCAGAGTTTCACAACCACTCCTGAAGAGTTGCTATATATGGCCAGGTAGGTGTTATTTTCCCTTTGTAGTTGCTGGAGGTAACTCTCTGTCCTCAATGGGTGACTTGTATTGCTATCTTTAAAATTTAAATACTCTCTGCTTGAATGCTTTCAGTTGCTTTGACTATACAGTCTGTGGTAGGACTGTAGAATGTAACATACTGACATCATCCAACCTGAGGGTGTCATCTACCTGCTGGTCACTGCTGAGATAGGTTACTCAGACATTCTCTCTTGTGTATATTTCTTGGTTTTCTGCATACGAACAGTTCTTCTGTTTAAGTCTTGTGAAATCCAGCCCGAGCGCACACTTGTAGCACAGCACTCAGAAGAAATGAATCAACTGAAATATTTTTATCTAGCTTTATTATTTTCCGAACCATAAACGTTGCAGTCATGCAGGATGCGGATTTCTGCTGAGTAACTGCAAGTTTTGGCAGGTCAGTTTTTGTCCTTTTCTACATTGTGTTATTCACCATTATTAGTACTTGAAGCATTTTAGATGTATGTCTTGGTTTGAGACAAATTTGGAGGAAAAACATCTGAAATGAATATCTCTCTGTTAGAAGGCAGATTTCAGCAGCCACTCCCCCACCAGGTTCGGAAAGAAATTCCTCAGAGGAAAGTGAGAAAAACTATTTATTTAACAGGCAAAGTGCATGCAGGCATGGAAAAAAATGAATAGTGTTAAATAATAAAACCTCTTGCTGTGAAAAAAACCTGGGTAGTTTCAGAGTTCTTTGTAGGTGATGGCTCTGCTCTCTCTCTGGAGCTGAGGTGCAGCTTGGGCCCCCCTCCCCCGAGTTGGGGTGTGAGCCCTCCCAGTGATGTTCTGGTGTTGCTGAGCAGTCCAGAAGAGAAGGAGCAGCCCCCAAAGTCCCAGGAAACTCCTTGCTCCAGCTACAAACAAGAAGCTAGCTAAAAAGCAAAGCGTTTTAACTCTCCATCTCTCTCCCAAGAAAAGGAGCTGAGGCTGGGAAAAAACAGGAAGGTGCTTTCCTCGGCTCTGTAGCCGCAGCAACGCAGGGGAGTGTGTGTCCTTGAGCACAAACTGCTCTGAAAAATTTGCCTGGCTTCTCTCCCTCCTCTCCTGAGAAACAGCTTAAAGGCACAGGATTCGTGTCTGGCATAGGGCAGATGACACAGAATACAGTATCGTACAGTCACCCCAGGACAATGTAGAATAATATTTTATGTATGACCAGTCTGGCTTTTGCCTCATGTTTTTGTGTACATTCCCATATGGAGAAGGAGAGTGCCACTGTGGTATTTGTTCATGTAGCAGAGTACAAGGTTTCTGTAGTTGTTCTCTGTTCCCTGCTAGGTTTTTACAGCTATTTGCAGGTTTATATGTCATTCTTTTGCATTTCACATTGTAAGCTTCAGACATCCTTTTCAGTTTTTGAGGTGGTATCATTAATGGATGTAACACACTCATCTTCGTCACCTGGTGATAGAACACTTGGTGCTCATAAATTCCTGTCAGTTGTTTACAGGTCCCATTCATATTTTTCTGATACATTTTCGTACCCCAAAACCTGGTGAAGTCTTACTTAAAACTGTGTTTCTTTTAATCTTAATTTAAAATGACGTTTTAAAGGAAAATTAACAAAAAAGCTATATACAATCCTATGTGGAGCTTGAACTCTTTATTCCTTTATATCCATGAATATGGTATTTTGGAAAATACATATGTAATGCATATATTTGGAAAATAAATGTGGTTGTCAAGGACAAAAAGGTTTTTATATGTTTTGTCAAAAACAGGAAAGTGAATTATCCCCAGGGTTCTCTGATGTCATGCCTGCTTATGTTATAGAAGAGTTAGAGAAGCCTAAGAGCCTTTTTTTTTTTTTTTGTGGATTTATGGTTCCTCATAAGGTTAGATTTACACAGCATGTGTGTCAAATGGTAATTTAAGATGGCATGACCCTGCCTTTAACTCTGAATGAAACCAAACTAGTAAATAAACCTCTTCTTTGGACAAAGACCACAGCCTTTTTAGTTTGAGAGTATTCTGTTACATTGGACCACTGGGAGGGGTTGCCAGAAGCGCTGCTCTAGGAATATGTGACTTACTGAAGCTGTTGCCGTGCCTTCTATGTGAACAGTTTAATTGCCTGAAGAAAAATGTTACTTCATCTGGTTGTCATTTTTGTTTGCTTGTATGGATAAAGTAGGCTTCAGAAAACACAAAATGTGGTTCCAAAAAGAAGATTGCACCCAGTATTCAGTTCCCCCCCCTTTGGGGTGGAGTATACTGGAGAAATGCCGTGTGCAGTAATCCATCAATATCACTCTAACAGTAGTCTAGGCATTTGCTAGTGGCAGTCATTTTAGAATCCTTTGCAAATTGATACACAACTGATTTTGAAGCGTATTTCAGTGTTCCACTGAAAGGACACCAGATTTTGGCTCGTTAGTGAGTTAAATAATTGCAGGCAAAGTATGAAGCTAACGGTCTAAGAGAAAAATGAAAAGAATGGAAAGCATTCAAAAGTGAAGAGTTGCTGAAAATTATTCTTGCTTTCTTATAAAATCTCTTGCTTACTAACTTATTGTTTTGTCTTCTAACATCGGTATCTAAATAAACAGTTAACTTTTAAAAAACTCTTTACTTTAACCTAGTTTTTTTAGGGGAAGTTTATTTATTTTTACTTTTTGCTTATCTGCACTTTTCGATCAAATTCTTTATACTGATATGCCAGTATGTTTTCAAGAGCGTAGAAACATAGTAATACAAAACTTGCAATTTAAGAAAGATAAATTGGCATTTTGATGAAAAGAATATTACTGCGTTTTTAGTTTTTTTCCCCTAAAGGATTTTTAGTGGAAGGCTGTGGAGGGTTCAGCTGAGTGCATTTCAATTTGAATGTTGCAGTTGTTTACAATCATAGGATTAAAAAAAAAATTGTTCAAGTTTTTGCTACAAATTAGTGTCTTCCTTTAAGGTTTTTAATTGACTTCCTTTCTTGGTGTTGCACACTTGACTGCATGTGGCAGTCATTTGAAATGGATGCTGCTCTACTTCTTGCAAGGATTGGTTGAGAATGACATGCTTCCTTACCTGTTCAAACATGTGAACTGTTAAAAGAATCTCTTTCTTGCTCTCTGTAGCCCTTGTATGACTTTGTAGTCTGGACTGTAAATTTCAGCTGTCTTTACTTGGCTAAAGTTTGAATAATCTGAATACGTAAAAGATCTGTGCTGCAGAGCCTATTCCAGGTTATTAGAGTCAAAATTTCCTGTAGAAACATACAATGAACGTTTGATGGGTTTAGGTTTGTTTTCTTCATATAGCAGGAATGCATATTCATTAAGCACATGTACTAGTGTTAAACACTAGTAATTGTGGGAAGTCTTTAAATTACGTGAGGGTTAATTACCATGTTTGCTTAAGTACTTCTGTCTAGAGAAGCTTTGGAAAGGTAACATTAACACCTTGTGTGTAAATATATGTAGATGTATGTATACAAGAATATACATAGTTATATCCCTACACGCAAAAGCAAAACACGTAATTTAGGGGGAAAATATTTTCAGTTTGTGTTAAAGTCTTTGTCATAAAAGAATACTATTTAGATAGTTCAATTGACATTTTTAGTAGGTTATTTGGGGGAGGAAAACCCTTTTTTTGGTGTATACTTTTAAATGTTATATTTCAGTATTACCTTAAACTTGTTTTTCACTTTGCAAATATAGTGTTTGATTTTTTTCTGTGGAACTTCAGGGTTTGTTTGTTTTTTTGTTTTTTTTTTTTTTTAGTATAAAGGAACTGTAATAGATTCAAGTAATGATCTACTTGGTGTTTTCACGTTATCACATAAGGAAGCAAATTCCTTGAACTCCTATTAGTTATTTGGAAGCTTGAAGAAACGGTGTTTTGTTTGATGAGATGCTCAGCTGCCTTTTAAGTGGCTTTTGTTGAGGGAGCCAATTGAGGTCTGAAATCCCAACCTGATAGTTTGTTCTATTCGACTGGGGGTGGTGGCCGAGGAGGCTGCATGGCAGAAGGGTCCCAGGGCTGAGAAGGAAGGATTGTGGAGGGTGATGGCTGGCAGTGCCAGCAGTGGGGTGTAGAGTGATGGGAGACAGTGTGTGACTGGCTGCTGAAGGGGCCTGGGATGTAAGCAAAGGAGTGTTGGTGAGGCAGGAATTGATGAACACCTCTGGTGTGGATGTCTGGTAGTAATCCCTCTGCGCGTAATTCTCCTGTCCAGCACTGCAGCAGTACCTTTAAAGCCAGAGCTATAGTTGCGAGAGCATCTTCAGGAGTGTGTGTGAATGTGAGAGGCTCTCTAAATGATTAATATCAGGGTTGTGGAAACAAAGCCTATTAATTTTAGGTAAATTTTAACTTTTGCTCCTGAAAAGTTGCTTTTGTTTCTCCCTTAAACATGTGACTTCTTGATCAGCCAACCTATGGAGAAATAGTGCTCTGTGGAGATTTCAGAGCTGGATAACTTTCATGAAGGCAACAGAACAGCTCCTTGCAATTCTTTTACCAAGTCATTAATTTAGGGAGAAGCAATTGCAGTGATAAAGGAATATTAATGGTGTTGAGGAAAAGATCTTAAATGCTAGCAAAATTAAAGGCTTATATTTTTTGTAATAATCCTTTTATCAAGTTAATGACACAGTCCAACACCTGTTACAAGAAAAATTAAATTAGTTTTGAGTTGCACTCCAGACTACTTAGAAGCAACTGGAAGTTTGGAGATAGTAGGTTAAATACCTTCTTTACCCCTCTTCCAAGCTGAGGTCTCTCAGTCAACTCCCGTGTTTGTGCATGTCATGAGATGTGGTGATGACTGTGTACCAGTTTGCCAAGTATGGCCAGTGTGAACGGAGCCAGTGGAAGCAGCTCAGAGACCACAGGCTAAGTTCTGTCCCTGTATTGGTACCAAAGTTATGCTGGAAACAAATCATGGCCACGCTGGAAGAGAAAGGACGTGTGGGCCTTTGTGCTATGCAAGTGTGAGCAACGGTGCAAACCTCAGGAAAGGGCATCCTTGGTACTTAGTGGAATTTGCAGCTCCTAACACTGAACTGTACCTAGGCCAGGAAGTATCTGCCCATTTTGGGGAGGTTGTTTCTTGGTATAGTTTTTTTTTTTGTTTCTGTTTGTGGCTCTTCCAGGTTGTTGCAGTATCAGATATTAGTCATTGATTAACTTGGACACTTGTCAGTAAAGCAACTTTTTATAAGACTCCACACACTGGGAAGAGCAGTCTGTTTCTGGAACCATTATCTGGGGATGCACTATAGCAACAGCTAGGAACTGAGAAAGAAACAGAGAAGAAATATCTCTTTAAAATATCAAAAGGGAGGGGTATAAATCAGACTGTTTTATAGTTGGTAAAGATTTCCTTTCTTGAGAGATGGTATCTGTGAGCTAGAATAATTTGCTTTCATGTGTTGCCACTGATGTAGACTTGTTTCCTAGAGAGCAAACGCTCCTTTCAAAAGTAAATTGTTATTAACAATTTTGTTCCAAGAATAGAATGCAATATAGCATATACTGTTGGACTTCTCATCATCTCTCTTTTAGATCCTGTAAATTAGCTTCCAGGAAAGGGATTCTACACTTAACTAGATGAGTGACATTGGTACCAAAATGGAGCATGAGTCTTGAAGTAGGAATGACCATGTGCAGTCCTTTTCTCTTTCTTTCTGTTTCAGTTAAAAGGAGTTTTAAAGTATTTGCTTCAGCAACAGTTACTTGTACACTTGAGAGCTGTGATACCCATGTCTTGATTAATGCGTACGAAATGGATGTGAAAACAGAGGATGCGGTTCTGGCTTTGAGATATTGTTGTGTTTGCATGGTGAATAATGAGTAGGAAATCATAATGGAGCAAAATGTGCTAAAGTGCACAGGTGGGAGATTACTGTCCCCTGTGTTGCTGTGTCTGTCTCAGTTTGATAGCTTTTATTATGCTTCATTTACCATCCTGTTATGTCACGAGCATTTACCTCTGAGTGCAGGAGATTACGATTATTGAGTGTGACTTCGTGGTCGTCTGCACAGGGAGGCCAGCTGGTTCACGGTGCTCTGAGCCAGCTGATGGTTTACAGCCATGGTTAGCAGGGCTCAAAACCTGGGGGAGCAAATTCTGAGTGCCCCGGTGGATGCCCTCAACTCAGCGCCCTTTTCTAGTGACTGCACCTCCTCTGGTTGTTCCACCATGAAAGCAAAGCGAGCTTGGCTTTGTCTCTAGAGAAGCATACTGCAAGAGTGCAGAAGCTGATGGTAGTTATGCACAGTAATTACTATTATATCCTAAAATCGGTGTAACCTTGCCTAAGTTCATGTGTATTTGCATCAGCTACTTCAGCAGAGAATGAAGCGAAGAATAAAGCACTGTTAAATCCTAGCAGATCAGTGCAGGTGATCATTGTGTGTATGACAACAGATGGTACTCAGTGTCCTCAGAGCTGAGGTTTTCTTCTGATGGTTAGGGTGCAAAGAAACATTCAGAGAAAAAGGCAGAAACACACACCTGCTGACAGGTGAATCAGTGGCAAATTTTATAGACACATAAATTCATGGAGAGGGACAAATGGAAGGTTGAGGGAATGTCTGTCTATGCAGAGCTGATAGTTAGCACAAACTTAGGTAACACAAAGCCAGCAATTACCCTAAGTTTGAAAAAAAAGTAAAACCGGTAAGTTAGTAAAATACCAAACACTATTCTTCAAATAGATTTTCAGTTGTAAAAACTTCCTCAGAAAGATGAACCTTTTAGCTTTCCTGCAATTATAATGATGAAAGTAATGCTGGGAAGAAAAGGATGAAGTTAATAGTAGGTAACCAGATAAAGTATTTCAAAAGGTTAAATTGAATTTTCTCCTCTGAGGAATTAATTTTATGCAATTAGACATTATTTTGTACATATAATAACTTAATTGGCTGATAAATTAATATTTCCTCCTGGGGTTTCATCTGTTATAATTCAGGTAAGAGTTTGTGACACAAATACATAAGCTTTCATATATAAAATATTTTTCCTTGTTCTCATTTATTTTTCTAGTTTCAGGGGAGCTGCTAGTTTTCAGAGGCTTATGCTGATGCCATTTCTTTTCCAAATAAAAGTTAGCAAGGGTTGCAGCCGGTAATGTGTGTGGTGTTGCACGGCATTTCCTAAATTGAGTGTATTTTAGTAAACCCCATGGAACAGAGATCTCAGTTTTTAACAACTGCTTGCTGTAAAATGTTATTCTCATCTCCTTATCCTACAGTTTGGGTGATTTTAAAATATCCCTGGCAATATGTTGCATTTACCACCCTCTACCTATATTTTGCTTTTTTGGAGTGGAGCAGGTGTGTGGTATAGAGGCTTGGCAAAAGTGAGACTTTCCTAAAAGTTGAAACTGATTCACTCATTTCCAAATTTTTAATTTTAAAATGCCACTTTTAAAATGCTGCTTTTTAATGAGGGCTGGTTAGTGGTGGTGAAGTATGAAGATTTTCCTTTGGAAATGAATCATGAATAATTTGGTGCCCCCAAATCTATCTCTGTCAACATCAGGCTATTAGGATCATTAGCACCCGTGATTCCAGAATCTGGAGTCTCATCATGTTCCCAGCAGATAAGAGTAATTGCTCAATCTCATCAAGTAAGACTCAGCTGTGGGTAAAGTCACTGCCATGCAAGGAAAAAGAGCATGATTCCACATAAACTAAAGCTAGGAAAAACTTAATAGGTCTCTGAGTTGATGTGTCAAGCATGAGCTCCTTTTCTCCATTCACCTTAACACCTAACTGTTGAATTATATTCTCTGTAACTGGATCCAAGATAGAAACTGATTACTGTGCAGTAGTTGAGGTTTTTTTACTATTCTGAACTGATTTGAGCGAGATATTTCTTCTTGATCAACTGCTTGTATTTGCTGCTCTGTATTTCAAAGGTCTCTAGATGAAATCTTTACTGGTCTTCATTTTTCTGGGTGGCTGACTTCAGGCATGACAAATAAGAAATTAAGAGCCTTGACTTCCCTGCCTTTTAAGAATGATGGAGTCTGCAAAACTATCTTGCAGTTCATCTATAGGGACTTTTCAAGTTTTATAAGAATGGTTCTTTGTCCTATACCTAAAACTTTGGCTTTGGAAGAGAGAGCAGAGTGATTAAAAAAGGCGTAAATAGAAAGCAAAAGAATGAAGGTAGGTTTGTGCTCATTTTGAGTTGAGATTAGATACATAGTCATCTGGTACTGGTAAAAACCTAAGGATAAAATTTGTCCTAAGGATCTGAGACCCATTTTGAACAGATCCTTGGACTGCTTTACTAATTATTGTATGCAATCTGATAAGCAGATGATTGGTTTTCTGATTATTCTCTTAACTCTCTATTCAGGTTTTTAATAGATATAATCAGTACTAAATTTTCATGTATCCTTTCAGTAGTTTTTGCATGTGGTTTTCATTTACAGCTTTTTATATGTAGCGGTTCATCTGATTATTTCGTTGGCCTCCTCAGTAAGTTGAGATGAATTGGAAAAGTGTACATTTTCATGGTTATGCGAGTTTGTCCTCACCATATTCTGTGTGCATAGATATTCATAGCTCTACCTTATTCCTATATTGAAAAAGTAACAAAGTAGGAACTGTTACTCTTCTAAAGCCAAGAGCAGCATTTGTGAAGTAGGTACCATACTGCCTATCTTGTAGTTGTAACTGATTTTAATGGATTGCATATTCTGTGTTAGCAATTTTGCTGCTTAATATTTAACTTCTGGCAGGTTTTTCCGTTCAAAGTAACACCTGTTACTGGTAACTGATGGTCATTTAAATCAAGTGTCATTTGCCCTGTCTCTGATGCTGTCAAGTTTTGCAAATAATGAATACGAGAAAAGGTTAAAGTACAGATTGCTGTTATTGTTTATTTTCATTAAAGCTGATAACCAGTGTACCCAGGACCTGTGCTTTAGGAGTTTTTTAATGTTATCAGATGTAATGTTTTCAGTTTATTTTGATTGGAGCTAATCAAACCTTTTACACCAGACTGTTAGGTCTCAAATTATACAGCAGGGTGGGAAGGTCTAGAGAAATAAACATGGACAGGTGGTTGTAGTCTCCAGAAAATTTGACTTAATAGTGATTTAATTCATACAGACACAGTCAAGGCTGGAGTTCATTTCTTCAGAGTATGATATTAACTATTACCATAATCATTTATGGCCTGTATTCCAGCTGCTGTAGCAGATGAAGGAGAATAGCTGCAAAAACCTGCAGAACATGAAACAGCTGGTCCCCAGAATGAAACATCTGTAAAGCTGAGCCAGGAACAGAGAATTTCCTTTGGAAAATACACTGTGTGGTCACATAACTAATGACAAAACCATATATACAACAGGTCAAGAATAAGTTACATAGACCATTTAGTTGTATTTTTTCATATATGTTTGTGTATCTATATCCTTCCTTAGGATTGTTGTTGTGGAAAATTTTAAAGGAAAAAATTTAATTTGGGGAGGTAGGGAGAGCTGGTGGTGTTTGGATGCTTATATGGTCAACACCAAGCTTGTGAATTTTTGGAGTTGCTGTGTGAACTTGTGCCCTTAACTTAATGAGAAACCTGTACTACCACGTTATCTGTTTCTCTAGAACAGCATTTGTGGGGGAGGAGGTGTGTGCTTTGCTTTCAGAGGTACTGAAAGATGGTGGAAGGTGAACAGAGGGGAACAAATCCTGGCTTTCATTGCAGACTGTGAGGAGGAGCTTGTGGTAGTGCGTGTTTGAACTTCTGCATGTTTTATGTTCAACTCTCAGCTTGACTTTTCCTTCATGATCCCTTTTAACCTATTCTCCTGCCCTGAATCCTTATCAGTTTTCATTTTGTTTTCCTTCTGTCCTGCCTGTAAAAGCAAGCCTGTATAGATCTTCAGGACGGGCTATGCCGTGTTGCCACTTCATAGAGGTTAATAGTGCTTAAACACTCTTTGATATGCAGTGTTGAAAAGCACGGGCAAAATATTTAGATTATGTCATGGCACATCGTGTTTGCATTTTCCCTTTCTTGAGCTGATGGTGCACAAAATTGTTTCACCAGCCTGATTAGTTCTTAGGCTGGAGAATGTTTGAAAATTGTAGAAAGTTATAGCTGAATATTCAGTAATTCTGCAACAGTAGCATGGGTAGACTGCCTTTCTAAAGTTTTTCTAATTATTTAACTAGAAAAAACCCTATTACTTCAGCAGTATTACTGACAACACAAAGCCGAGTGCTGCAGTTGACACCACAGGAGGAAGGGATGCCATCTAGGACGACGCTGGCAAGCTGAAGGAGTGGGTCTGTGAGAACCTAGTGAGGTTCAACAGGCCCAAGTGCAAGGTGCTGCACCTGGGTCAGGGCAATCCTAGACACGAGTACAGACTGTGAGATGAACTTGTTGAAAGCAGTCCTGTGGAGAAGGACTTT